>JAJLVH010000068.1:8464-19652 GCA_030570155.1 Magnusiomyces magnusii
AACTTCCGGGTCAACCGAGGGTGAGTTTAAATATTATGATTGTGATTATTGCTTTGATAACTTTGTATTAACGTTATTTGTTTAAGCTCTGGATCCCAAACCGTACATCAGAACATTTGAAGCTGTGCTTCACGAATTGGAACGTACTCAAACAAACATTCTTCAAAGCGAAAAAAGTTGCGCAATTGAGGTAAAAAGCACTGAAGTCAAACATTGTCAAAATATCATTACATCATCTCAAACAATTAGCAGTGTGTTACGTGATTTCGGAGCCCTCGACGATACTGTTGGTGACATTTCTACTGCAACTTCAATTTTAAACGGAAAGCTTGAAAAGCTTAGTCTTCAGTACGAAAAATGTGTGGAATCAGGATTTCTTATCAATACCTATCTTAATTTGAATCGAAGAGGCACAGCTTCAGACTTGGAAAAATTGTGGGATTCAAACAATCCAGCAGACAAACGCAAATGCGCAAATGTTGTTCGGCAACTCCAGGTGCTGTCTAAAAAGCTTGAAGACGCTGAAAATGGTGATCGTGCCAGAGATACTATTGACCGATTTGCTGAGAAGTTAGAACGCGATTTACTTAATGATTTTGACAACGCATACCGTTCAGCAGATTTGGTTGTGATGAAGGAATCTGCTGATATTTTGACTGATTTTAACGGTGGTTCGAGTGTTGTCCAAATGTTTGTGAACCAACATGATTATTTTATTTTACAGGAAAATCTTATCGATTCTTCATTGTTAAACAATGAAGAACTGTGGACTAAAATGTGTGATCCTGAAGGCGACGTTTCCGAGTTTGATGAAATAATGAAGAATATGATTGATGGAATGGAAGATGCCATTATGCAAGAATTGGAAATTATCAAAAAGGTATTTCGTGATCCTGTCGTCATTTTAAAAGTGTTTCTTCAAAGAGTTTTTGCTCAAAAAATTCAGTTACAAATTGAAGCATACCTTATCAAAGCTGAAAGCATGTCATCTTTGGCGTACATGCGCACTCTTCACATTGGATACACCAAAATAAACATGTTCACTACGTCATTGAAAGCATCCTTTACAAAAATGAATATGGATTCAAACAGTGAGCTTGCCACACTCTTAGATCAAAACTTTTCTGATATTTTTGTTCCATACATTGAAAATGGACAATATTTTGAAGCTGAATTGAAGAGTTTGAGTGAAATTATTACACAAGAAATGTCCAAGTTTACTGAAGCTCATGCACACAGAATTAACCGTGAACAATCCCTTCTTAGTCGCTTTACTTCGTCTGGCGATTCACCCAAAGGATCTGAATATCATTTGCTACAGCGCCATGATAGTCATACCAGCATAAGCTCTGGAAAAGAAGGACACAACGGTAGTGCTACTGCTAAAGAAACTGGTCGTATCAATCAAATCATGCTTGCCGTTCGTTTTGAACGTAGCAATTCCGAACGCAGATCTACTGAAGGCTTTGTACCAGAAGATTTTGACGAGACCTATGGTGAACTCAAGTTAGATGTTGTTGAGCGTATTTTGTCATCTATGGCAGAGAGTGTGCAGAGAGACTTGGAACTTGCTGAAATGTCACAAATTCCTAACCATGCTAAATCCTTTTTGTTTTTGTTGCTTGAAACACTTGGAAAAAATGGTGTTGATGTTGTTTTAGAAGAAGCCATTCAAGTGGTATCAAACTATGATGGTAAGAATGAAATGAGCCTTGGATACTTGAAATATATTCGTGAGGCTACCAACACTGTGATGTTTATGTCTTCGATTATCAAGACAGTTATTTACCCAATGGTTCCATCAGAAGTTACCAAAATACGATCCATCATTGTTACTATGGTTAATGGGTTTTTGGAGCGAGTTGAAAACAAGGTCAACAAGATTTTAACGACCACAATTGAAACATGTTTATCTCGCATTTCTCACTTGCTTTCCAAACAAAAGAAAAAAGACTTTTTGGTAAAAGATGACAATAACGATCTTATCCAGGCCAGCGTCGTGAGCGGAGAAATTACTGCATTTTTAATGACAATTCACAAATCAGTCATTGCATCTCTTAATGGTCCGAATCTCGATCTTCTTTTAGAAGAAGTTGGATTTGGGTTCCGCGATTTGTTGCTCGAGCACTTTAAAAAGTTTTCAGTTAGCAAGTTGGGTGGTAGAGTTGTTGCAATAGATATCGAAGCTTATTGCGAAAGTGTTTCTCGATGGTCTGTTGACGAAATCACATCTGCGTTTTTGGCACTAAGCGGAATCGCGGAATTGTTTACTGTCCAGCCTCAAGATATTCCTCGGCTTGTCCGTGGAAACCCATATTTGGCACAATCAAAAGCTTTTACTATTCGTGTGTATTTGTCCAAGCGATCGGATTATTTCCCAGCTGGAATTAACAAAATGTTTTCTTCAAGTACTCCAGCATCATCCAGAACTACACCGTCGCATTTGGCAATTCCTACATACCCATTATTATAGTCACTTAGATTCAGTATTTTATGAAACATATTTTGTATTTTATTTATTAATTTTTTTATCGCTTTAAATTTCCAAAATTACAAACCAGCTGGAGGTATTTTATACATGGAATACAACAAAAACATATAAAATGAAAAGGTTGAAACACCCACGATTGCAAGTTCTTTTATTGATTTTTTCCAAAGCTGCTTGTGTCCCATTTTAAAGCGAGCTCGTTGGAGTGTAGACTTGATGTTTCGTGTGCTGTTTTTTGAGTATTCGGCACTAGTTTGTGATTCATAATCGACATTTTGATTTTCATCAAATGCAACATGCTTAACTGGTCTTGGGTTACAAGTTTTTTCGTCGTATGAAGATGAAGCCGATGGTAAACGAGTATTGGCATTTGTAAAAGTAGATTCCAAATCATTGCTGTACATGGTTAATGCATCAGGATCGTCATCAGATGATTGTGGCTTTTCGTCAAGTGGAAGCGAAGAGTATGTAGCTTTGTTTTGTGATAAAATTGTTTGAACCATAGGAGGGAAAATATCAGGCATGAAGTTGACAGCCAAAACAATTGTAAAGGTAAGAAATCCAAATACAATGTATTTGGCAAAAGACGCAAATGGGTTAGGCATATAGCAAATTGAAGTGGCAAACGAAGGAATGGCCTTTGCGGAAGGATCATCAGAGACTTCGTTAGTTTCGGGATCGTAATAAAGAGACAAGAGTTGAATACCAGGGTGACCAATTCCCATTGCCATAGAAATAGACTTTGCAGTATATTCTGCAGTAGATGCAATTTGAGGAGAAGCAGCATTTTCTTCAGAATTCGTGTCTTGGGGAATGGTATAATTGTGAAGAACATAGCAAGCATCATGATCGTCACCTGAAAAAACTGCATCAGGACGAAGAGCACCCAAAATAGTTTGAGAAACTTCGGGCGTGACCTGGGTTTGGTATTGTTTACCTCTTACATATGGCAAAGGTTTCTTGCTTTCTCTGCTTCTTCCACATGGATGTTTAGGATCTCTAAAAAGTGGAATGTGTGTCAATAAAATACGGGGCTTGTCCTCATAAAAGTTTGGTCGTTTGATTAAATCGTTAATGAAATTATAGGGCTGGTTATAAATGGTGCTGTTTTCGGTATTCATCATGGATATAGTATCTAAAAGCACAATTGTATGATTTCCAATTTCGATGGTAGATGAGGGTTCACCAAAGTACATTGAGAATCTTTGAAGTGCGCTATAAATGATTGTGTTTCCGTATCCAATATCGTGGTTTCCTGGCAAACTCATAACGGTTCGTTTGTATGGTGGTTTTGGGAAAATATTGTTCCAACGGTTGTATTCTTTTTTCCAAACGGCATTTGGCCATTCACGACCGCCATCAAACAAGTCTCCCAAAAAGATGTTGGCATCGGGATCAAGCTCGTTATTAATATAAACCCAATTACGGCGAAGATAGTAGTCTACAACCGACTCGGTGATTCGTTCTAGTATAAAATTACGACCAGGGTATGTGTGCGCGTCAATAAGTTGGGGATCTGCAATAAGTGCTATGCGGGTAGGTATAATATCTGAAGGCCATGACTCGTGCACGGGCCATTCACAGGATTCGATGGCTGATCTGGGATAAATGCGCTCACCATAATAAATGAAAAATAGCCACAACACACACAGGATATGGATATGGGAGATTGGGATATGCATTTTACAAATATATTTAGATTGAAAAGAACAGGTATAAGTGTGGATAGTGAGCTTTTATGTGTGTATATATATGTAGATATAAAGTCTAACGACAAATTAGGGTCGGAAAGTAAAGCCAGTTAGCGAAAATTCTCATGAGATGAGTCCAAACACACGAGAGTGATTAAACAGGATATTGTGACGAATTGTATATGATTGAATAAATACAAAAAAACGAAACAAAAGAGATGGCGATGGTGAAATGCGAAAGAAACAGAGAAAGATATGGCAGTAGCTGTCTTAGGAGTCGAAACGAATCAGCGGTCAAAGTTGATGTGGTGGCCATAATATATTTCAAATTAGTTAGCATATTTGGTTAGATAACTGATTACGTCAAGCAGCCGTTCCGTCCAACGCGGAGAATTGCACGCAGCAGATTCGAAGCCATGGAACCTGGAAAAGCAATGGAATCGTGGCAAGAAAGAAAAGCCGTTTTGGTGGTGTTTCTGATATTATTACGGATATTAATAATTGGATCGATTTGAAATGCAAATGGAGTCTGGGCCTCTTTGTGAAGAAAGAAGGTTGTGGTGCTTTATTCAGTGGGGGTACGTAGTGTCTTACTACATCAGTGATTGTACGAGTACGATCTTGATCACTACTATTCTCGTTGATATTGAATAAGAACAGATGGATATCAGTGGATCGAAAAGGCATCAAAGCCTTGATCAGCGTTTTGTCTGTGTGTATTTTGGAAGCTCGGGATCAAGGTTTATAAACCAGGCGCTGCACGAACCACCCAGCCAAGAACATTTCATGTTTAAAAGGTAAATCTCTTTTAGCTCGTTTTCTTTGAAACAGCGTATTGAGAAACACACAGATTACAGCCAACACCGGCGATCGGCCTACAATTTGCATTGCAAGCCCGGCTGCTGCTTCGATGCCAATGATTTGCAGCCGTGCGCAAGACACATTAGGAACCGGCGCGTTGCTGCTGCGTGAGACACTTTTCTCGACGGCAGCAGAAACAGGCCCACACAACCACCAAATCATCGATTTCCACGGCCTGAAGTTTCAGTTTTGGGTGTGCGCTTTGCAGAGCTGAAGTGGTCAATGTAGCAAAGGCCTGGTTTCTGTTGTATTTCTGTGTGTGTATATATATTTGACGGCTTTCGTATTTCTTTTCCGTTTCTTTATTTATTTATTATTTATCATTTTTATTGTGATATTGCGATTATTTTTTCAACACCCCTAGAAATCATTCAAAATGGCGCGTACTTTGTTCTCAGTACGTATTCTAAGAAGCTGCGGTCCATGGAAAATCCATATTAACATTGCTCATTTCATTTTGTTTAGATAAACGCATCTGTCATTCCAATTATTCACACGTTTTTGGCTATAGTTGGTTTTGCTATGGCTTTTGTAGTTGCAATCGCTTTACACTATTCAAAACTTATCAATGAAATTGGATCCGATGAATGGCTTCCATCAATGCTCACCGTGATCAGTCAGTTTTTTCCTGAGCGAGCATTGTTTCAAGTTATTGCAGCATTAGCATCTAGTTTTCATATTGCCATGGTTTTCATTTGGTACTTTTTGACTCGACCCTTACCAAATTCCCAAAACGATAAAACGAATAAAACTAAAGGTTCCATGATAGAAAACGTCACAAACTATTTTTCTGGAAAGATTCCTGAATTCATGTTTGCGGCTGGGTTGATTCGGACACTCTTTTTGGCTGGAATAATCTATGTGCCTACCCCAGATGACCATGATACTCACGACTTTTGTTTGGCAGGCTATTTACTCATGACAGCTGCATGGTTTTATGGAATGATGAAATTCACGTCTGGGGACAAGGGAATTGTTGATACCGAAATTATGGTTTTGAATGACGAGATGAGTAAGATCATGGGTGGAGTTGATTCTGAAGACAGCGAAAAATCAACGTTGCCACTACACCATGATGACACCAATTTGAAAGGCCGTAACGGAGCTAGAGACCAAATTGATGACTGCAGAAAAAAGCCGAGGAATCCAACTGCTGGTTTTGTGAGCAGAAAAAGAATCGCGGCCGCATACTCGTTACTTGCGGTTCCGTTAGTACATTACATGATTCAGCGTCGCGTATACCGAGTGCCAGGCTCGTATTCCAAATACGCAATCTTTGAATGGTTGGCGATTGTTCTTGATGTCGCTTTTGACGCGGTTTCTACAATTGAATTTGAAGGTTTGGAATTACATGTAGTAAGTACGCCCGAAGCGTTAAAACAAACAAATGAAGATTCTGAAGATTCGTCAGAAGATGATCGAATCAAAAGCCATTATGTATAAATCATTTACAATTCTATTTTATTCTTGTTTCATTGGTTTTTGATTGGTAAAGACACCGTGAACAGAACTTGTTCAATTGTAAACTTCAGACGCTTATCTGAGTCTTTGAGTGTTACTTGTGGTGGACTTTTTTTTTTTTTTTTTTTTTCTTGCACGTCAAAGACAGCCTTTTTGACCAACCAAGCTTCATCACAAACCGCTCAGACCCACCATTTAAGCGTGAATCACAGCACCATGAGCAATGCTCTTGAACAGCAAATTCTTGGCGAACTACGAACCATCTTGTCTGTTTGCGAGGCCACGTAAGTAATTATGAAATGACGGGATTTCTGTTGTTTGGGTGTTGTTTGGCGTCTGAATCCATATCGGCATTGCAAACGTGTTTGTTTGATTACAACTGCTGGAATAGATTAATGCTCGGGGCCCCAAAGGCATTGTTTGATTGTTTGATTGTTTAATTCCTTTTTTTATTTTATTTCATTCACTAACATCGCTATTATGACTATCGCCATTATTAACACTGCTTGTTGAAATATTCCATCGTTGTATGATAGTAATATCACGCTGCAAGACACTTTAGATATCATTTATAATCTTCGTCACGACCCCAACACTTCAAATACCACCAATTCCACAAATCTTCAGCAAGCTGTTCAGCGTGCTCAAACAGCATTAAACAAAGCCGTCAAGACTTTGACTAATCATTAATTTATCTCTGCTTGAATTCTATTGATTGCTCTATTCTTGTTTTTTCTCTCTCTCTGATTTTTTTTTATATTACATGATTTTTAAAAAAAAAAAATTATTTCACTCTCACCTCTATTATACCTCAAACATATCCAGATATTCATACAAGCATCATGATCACAAGCCTTGTATTTGGGCTGTTTTACTTAAACGTCAACGACCAGTTTGAACTGGGTTACGATGTGGGTCGTAACCTTTCGGCCTATCAAAATAACTATCAATCTAATTCCCTAGTATATCTCTCTCCTACTGATTCTCACGGCGTTAACTTATGGGGTGTCACCTATTTACCCATCATCAAGGACCCTGTTTTAGACTACTGCTTGAACGACTCTATCATTCCTTCACGTGTTCCTGATTCAGACCTAGCTGCAAAAAAAGGTTTGAAAGTAGTTACCAGTTATGACGTGCCTGAGTTTTCAACACTAATTGCCGTCGCTCCGTTTGTCGATGAACGCTGTGGTAAGGCTTTCGCAGACCAAGCTACTGCCGATAAAGCACGGATTCTTTTGTTTGTCAACAACGCCGAAAACTCGGTCAACAGTTCAGCAATGCTTTCGGCTCCTTCCGGAATAGGATCTTTGGGTTATTCAATACTTTCAATATCACAAGAGGCTGGTTCAGATGTGTTTCAAAAAATGGAAACTTACGATTCCAACTCAACAATTTCTATTCCAAATACAAGTCTCAATAACTCCATTTCCAGAGTCGGTGTAGCCCTCTATTCTCAAACTTCAAACGATCTGCCAAAGCTTTGGATTTCTATTCTTTCTGTTTTGGCAGGATTTTTGGTTGTTTTCATTGCTTTATCGGTGACTTTGAATATATTACAACTACGAAGACGTCAAAACTTGCGTCAAAGAATCGAGCGTGGAGAGGTTAATCTTGAATCCTTGGGTGTCAGTAAAATTACAGTACCTAACGAAATCTTGGACTCACTACCAATTCGAATCTACAAACATGGCGAAATGCACTTTTTAAACCAAGAAGAGCGAAAAAACTTAAATATTGAATACAGCAATAACGAAGACGGTTCATCCAATGATATTTCGGCTACGGTTCCCACAGAATCTGTCCCGTCGGGTGGAAACAGTGCTGTATATATGCAGCGCGACGGAACAGAATCTACTGATGATACCACTAATTCTCGCAGTCATCTTCAAACACATGAACATGTTAATGGAGTGGTTATTGAAGAAGACGGTTCTAACGGCAACCATCGTGAGTCAATAATCAAAGACAAGTCAACTTCAACGACGACCGACAGTGTTACAAGCATTCTTGACGAGCCAAGAAAATCCAGTTTTGACGACGTAAATTTATCCAGCATCACCCACCCACATCAAAATGCTCATGTCAATATTGGTCAAGCTTCAGCTTCACACATTACATTGTCAAACGCCGAAACACAGGAAACTAAATTGGTTTCAACTTTGTCTGAGTTTAATGCTCGGCAACAGAATAACGACAATCAAAGCTCTGCCGAATTGCCGTTGCACAATACCAATAGACATGATAATAATGACAATGAGGGAAAAGAAGAACGTATTTATAGTCAAACATCTTGTCCAATTTGTTTAGAAGATTTTGTGGATGGTGAAGATGATATCCGAGAATTACCATGTTTACACATTTACCATGCCGAGTGTGTTGATCCATTTTTGAAAACTCGTTCAAGCCTTTGCCCAATGTGCAAAGTTTCAGTACTACCTCCCGGATACTTACCCGGATCTGTCAGGCTTGACAATTCTGTTGTCAGAAGAGAACGTCTTTTGCAGCGACAACAAGTAAATGAGCAAGATATGGACGGCTCTGGTTCTGGTTCTAACGGTCGTGTGCAAGGTGCAAGAAGTAGAAGTTTAGAAGTCGACGAAAGTGAGCATCGAGACCGTGAACGGTTTGCTCGACGTTTTTGGAATCGACCATTTCGAAGAGGCCGACATGAAAATAGTGGCAATGTCAGTAGCCATCAATTATCTGATTTGAATTCAAATGGGAATGACGTTAACAACTCTAACCGTGTAGGAAGACAAACTCATGCTCATGGATATGCAGCTAACCAACGACGGAATAGAACAGGTGATACCAGAAGACGGGCTCGAGTTAATTTGGATGCAATAGCTCCACGGATTGTTGATCCTATTGAATCTCCATTTCGACGTCTTTTTCGCGCTTTATTTCCGACATGATTATTATATAGCTTTTTATCTGGTGTTATTCCATACTACGTTTTGTTTTTATAAATAATTATTTGATTTTTTTTTATTTTATTTTGTAGTTATTGTTTAACTGAACTTGGTTAATTTTTGCTTTAGACTATATTAAGTCAATTCGGTTTACTTTTTTTCTTTCATTTAGACTTGAATACAGTCAAAATATGATCATTTCTGATCTAGAACTTTTGTCTTTGCAATTACAAAATAATCAATATTATGGTGTTGTTGGTTGTTGTTTTTTTTGTAAATACAAGCCAATATGTTTTGTAATATTACCCGAAGCGGACGCTTGCCTGTGAATGTCCTTTTTGAGTTTTTAACCTTTTCAATTAGTACAATTTGTTGAACGTCAAGTTCGTCAAAACAATATGTCAAGACTGTGTAAACATTTGTGGGCGATGGCTGAATAAAGACTGGTCATGAGGTTGATATGCTCTTGAATCCATTATACAGTATGCAACGCGTTGGTTTTTTTTGTCATTGTTTGGTCTTTTTCATTGTAGTTTATAATTCAAACATTATTTTGATAACAAGGGAGTTTTGGTTTCATCAGCTATGGAAAATGGCTTGGAACAATAGGAAAAAATCAAAAATAATTCTTACAATACACAAAGCTTAAATGGCTTCAGTTTGCTGGTAAAAAAAAATAATTGAATTCAAACCGGTGTGAAATTCTAAGGAACTAGTTTAATTCACTTTGACTAATATCGATATTTGTTTTTCACAGTAGTTAGTAACTTCAAATAAACAACAAACATATTTTTGTTTTGGCAAGTCAATAAAGCAATAAACTCATAGCTCGGTAGCATTCTAATTATTTACTTTTATTTATACTTTACAAAAGTTATTGGTTTGGTATCATTTTGTATTTGTAGTTGCTGGTTAAGCGACAGTGATACAGCCGCGCCATTGAAATTTTTGTGTTTTTTGGCACTTCAAAACCGAATTGCTCACCCTTTTTTTCACTATTCTATCAAATACCACATTTCCAAACAGGATTCATCAAAAAAATCCCCCCAATACCAGTATTTCATAACCAAAAGATGGATTCAAAAGCAAGTGACATTCTTTCATCATACCAATCAAAGCTTTCAAATTCTAAAGCTTCTTCTTTGTCAGATCATGATGATTCCGATTCATCCAATGGAGATAGCGATTTAGATAGCTTGCTCGAGCTTTTAGAAGAAGACGCAGATGCCACATTTGCAGAAAGCGCGTACCGTGAACAACGCATGCAACAACTCTCGAAAGAACTTAAAGAATCTAAAGCTCGACACACTGATGCGTCGACTGTGGAGACCCTTAAAAATGAAGCCAAGTTATTCAATTTGATGGAGAAAATGGATACCAGTGATCTTAACGAAAAAGATCTTGCAAATTTAAATTTGAACCCATTGGTTCCAGACAATCAATCGTCATTATCCAACAACTCAAATACCGATCGAAAAAGAGCCGATAATCAGTACCGCTCTTTAATAGTTCATTTCTTTCATCCAGATTTCAAATCCTGTAAACTTTTGGATGCAGCACTTGCCGAATTATCAAGTAAACATTTCAACACTACAAAGTTTGTACGAATCAATGCAGTTTCAGACTGTCCTTTTCTTGTGGTCAAGTTTGGGTTACGTGTCCTTCCTGCGGTACTAGCATTTAAAGACGGAAATCTTGTTGCTAGCTTCAATGGACTTGACAGTCTTGTTGAACCTGCAACATTAATGAGATTGGTCAAAATGAGAGAAGAG
>JAJLVH010000069.1:0-11014 GCA_030570155.1 Magnusiomyces magnusii
TTATTATTATTATTATTATTATTATTATTATTATTATTGGTGTATCATCCATAACCAACTGTTACTCGTGTCTCGTTCATCATGTCTTCTGATCCCGTTTACATTGTTTCTGCTGCCAGAACACCTGTCGGTGCTTTGCTTGGTTCCCTCTCTTCTCTTAACTATGTCGACCTTGGTGCTCATGCTGTCAAGGGTATGTATTCCTGTTTAAATCAAAAAAAAAAAAAAAGAAAATAAAAGAACAAAAAACACAATTACGCAACTAAATATTGTAGTACTTAATGATCATCCAATACCCAAATCAATTCATCAATTCATCAATTCATCTAAAATAATTATTTATTTTATTTTCTATTTTTTAATCATCAGATTGAAATGATCAACTAACACAAATATTGTGTTCAATAGCTGCTCTCGAAAAGGTTCCTCAAATTAAGCCCACCGATGTCGACGAAGTTGTTTTCGGCAACGTTTACGCTGCCAACATTGGCCAAAACCCCGCTCGTCAAGTTGCCATTAAAGCTGGTTTGGGTAATGATACCATTGCTACTACTGTCAACAAGGTCTGCGCTTCCGGCATGAAGGCCGTTATTTTCGGTGCCCAGGCTATTTTGACTGGTACTGCTGATATCGTTGTTGCTGGTGGTGCTGAGTCCATGTCTAATGTTCCTCACTACATTCCCGGTGCTCGTACTGGTTTCAAGTTTGGCCCCGGCACTCTTGTCGATGGTCTCCAACGTGATGGTCTTCAGGATGCTTACGATGGTCAGGCTATGGGTGTTGCCGCTGATCTCTGTGCCACCGATAACGAGATTACTCGTGAACAACAAGATGACTTTGCCATCGAGTCTTACCACCGTGCTCAAAAGGCCCACAAGGATGGAAAGTTCAAGGCTGAAATCGCTTCAATTGAAATTCCTGGATTCAGAGGAAAGCCCTCTACTATTGTTGACAGTGATGAAGATGCTTTCAAGTTGAACGAGGATAAGCTCAGATCTGCCCGTGCCGTCTTCAGCAAGGATGGTACCGTTACTGCTCCTAACGCTTCTTCTATCAACGATGGTGGTGCTGCTCTTGTTCTCATGTCTGCCCAGAAGGTTAAGGAACTTGGTATCACTCCCATTGCCAAGATCTCAGGTTGGGGTGATGCTGCCCAGGAGCCTGTTAAGTTCACCACTGCTCCTTCTTTGGCTATTCCCAAGGCTTTGAAGCATGCCGGCATTCCTATTGAGAAGGTTGATTTCTTTGAATTCAACGAGGCTTTCTCTGTTGTTGGTCTTGCCAACTCCAAGATCCTCGGTCTTTCTGCCGACAAGGTCAATGTTTACGGTGGTGCTGTCGCCATTGGCCATCCTCTTGGATGCTCTGGTGCCCGTGTCATTGTTACTCTTCTTTCTGTTCTTAAGCAGGAAGGTGGTAAGATTGGTGGTGCCGCTATCTGCAACGGTGGCGGTGGTGCTTCTGCCATTATCGTTGAGCTTCTTTCTGATGCCAAGCTCTAAATTATTAAATCATTTTGATACTTTGTTTTCAACTTTGATTGTATTGTATTTTTTCACCATCATCATACCCAATTTCCGCACTATTACTGAATGAAATAATTAAGAGCAATTAGACTTAAAGATTTTGTATCTTGATTTCCAATGTTACTTCTAGATAATAGAAATGCACTCATTCTACTAATTGGATAAATACTCGTAATAAACTAATTTAAATTATTATTTTTAATACAGCCCAACCCATTGGTTAAATGAATTATTGACAAGTCAGTCAATTGCCAAAAGTTTTGGTTTTGATCTCTGAAACGTGAAAGAAACAATGATCAACCGCCGAAAGCATTAACAACCCCAGCCTGTCCACTCGTTTTCACATCTATATCGTCCCAATCAAACGATTTCACGTCCTGTTTGAAAAAACCTTGGCTCCACCGGACTGACGCGATGTACACCACGTGATTACTGTCTAAACAGCGGCTGTTTGGGTTAGGGCTTTCGTTGACACTTTTTTGGAAGGGCGATTACAAGCGGATAGCGATCAGCTTGCCTGGGGTCAAATCAGTCATCGTCAAAAGACCATTTACCAATTGGAAAAAGCCAAATCGTAACTCTTGGACAGCTATTTTTTTTCATTTTTCAAACACAAGTATAAATACTGAAACTTTCCCTCTTTAAACTTTTCACTTTTCTTGCTATTTTCATTCAGTTAAAACCAAATATATATTTGTGTGTGTTGGGCTCCTACACATATTTGTTATCATTCAACTCATCACAAAAATACTCACATTTAATCCCTTTTTTTTTTTTTTTTCAGTTAATCAAACATGTCTGATCCTTGTGCTCCTCGAGGTCCTTGGTCTCCGTCTTCTTGGCAAAGAACTCCCGTCACCCAACCCGTTTCTTATCCAGATACTCCAGAAGAGACGACACAACAAATTCTCAAAAAGTTGTCAACATTACCTGGTTTGGTGCATCCACATGAAATTGACAGCTTACGTGCTGAACTTGCTAGAGCTTCTAAAGGTCAAGCTTTTGTTTTACAAGGCGGTGACTGTGCCGAGCGGTTTGCTTACTGTACTGATGAAAGAATAGAAGCCCAGCTCCGTGTGATTCTTCAAATGTCGTTAGTTGTTGTTTGGGGTACTGGTTTGCCTGTTGTTCGTGTCGCAAGAATGGCTGGTCAGTACGCCAAACCCCGCTCCAGCCTTACCGAAAAGCTTAAAATAACAAAAAAGCAAGCTGATGGTACAGAAGTTGAAGAAGTTGTTGAAATTGCGTCTTTCAGAGGTGATATCATTAATGGTTTTGAAGCAACTCTGGAATCAAGAAGACCCGATCCATCTCGTTTGTTAGATGCTTACTTCAATAGTGCTGCAACTCTTAATTATATGAGAAACCAACTTGGTAATGGGTTTGCTGATTTAAACAGTGCAAGTGCTTGGACTATCACTAATGGTCCAAAGTCTGGACTTTTTAAGCCATCCGATGCTGACGGTAATAGCAAAACTTGTGAAGGCACTAATACTCCCGGTGTTCCTGAATGGATTTCTCATTGGGATTTATCTCATGTTCAGCAAGATGATATCAAAACCAGATACCTTGATGTTGTTCAATCTATTACCCGTGCTGTTGGTTTCATGAACACTGTTGGTGCTCAAAATGATAGCGTTGTTAAAGGTGCTAATGTTTACACTGGTCATGAAGCTTTAGTATTGCAGTACGAAGAAGGTCTTACAAGACTTTCAAAAGTCAGTGTTAACGAATCAAATACTGGAGCTACTATCAGCAATGCTAGTCCAGCTTTACGCGGTCTTGATGAAAAGAGCTCAATCAAGAATACTAATGTTTCTGCACAAGGAAGATGGTACGACACATCTTCACACTTTATCTGGATGGGTGATAGAACTCGTAATTTGGATGGTGCACATGTTGAATTTTTCCGAGGAATTGCTAATCCAATTGGTATCAAAGTTGGTCCTAGTATGAAACCCGATGAACTTGTCAATATGTTGAATATTGTCGATCCCAATAAAGAGCCTGGTCGTGTTACACTTATTACAAGATACGGTAAAAGTAAAGTTAGAGAACTTTTACCTCACCATATCAGAGCTGTCAAAGCTTCTGGTCATCCTGTTGTTTGGATTTGTGATCCTTGTCATGGTAATACCGTTACAGTTCTTGGCCTCAAAACAAGATCTTACAGCGACATTGCTTCAGAACTCTGTGCAGCTTTGGAAATACATGCCCAAGAAGGTGGTTCTTTACATGGTGTTCATCTTGAATTAACTGGTGATGACGTTACTGAATGTTTAGGCGGTTCTCAGGAACTTAAAGATATTGATTTGAAAAAAAGATACGAATCAGCTTGTGACCCCAGGTTATCAGTTTCTCAAGCTCTTGATGCTGCTTTCTTGATTGCCGACTGGTGGGGAAAGACCAAAGGAGTCAGCGGTATTGGAAAAAAGAGAAAGTTTGAAGAGAATTAGATTTTGTAAATTCTTTACTTTAAACGATTCATTTTGTTTTATCAAAACAATCTGTTTTTATCAATTGTAAATTTTACAATCAATTCTTATCTTAGTGCTTACCTTAAAAATCATTATTAAGTAGAAAACCAAGCCATATGATTGGCTCTTAACATTTCAAAATTCAGCCATGCTTGGAAATCCAATTGCAATTAAGTGCACTCAGAGCAGCCGTGCGTTCGTTGGGTTCACAAGATTGGTGTGAAAAGTATGTAATGTAAGACGCAGAAAGTGACATGACATTTTCCGCCGCTTAAATACTCGTCATCCACTGTTTAATACTTCCACAGTCACATCCGAGAGCTTCACTTGCATTTGAACGTTCAACTCGCTCATCACAAAAAAAATATTCGAGGTAAATTCGCAATCTGAATTTATATATTTATTCTTGTTAAATAAACACCAAATAATCGAATTATTAAAAGATTAAAGAAACTTTATCTGTTTTTTTAGCTTGATTACCTAGTTAATTCCAGTAGTCTTTTTTATTCGCGTTTGAAAGCTTATAATTGCTAACTGCTTGACATTTGCCATTTTAAAAAAACAGACAAGATACTTATTTTACAACTTTGGTTATTCGATAATACCCCATATATTAAAATACCTTTTTTTTACTGAAAATCTGGTAATTCAAAATGTCTTATAACAAAACTCTTTTGGCTGTTTCTTCAGTGTCATCAAAACCAATGTTACGCCACACTCTTCGCCAGGGATCTATCCTTGCGGCCCGAACAAGTCGCCTTGGTGCCGCCACCATCATGAGCAGCAAAAGCAATCCCAGCAATGCTCCTTCTATGTTGGCTTCAAGATTGAACGCTGTTAGACAATTTTCATCATCATCTGTTGTTGGATCTTCTTCACCTTTTACATTTTTTCAAAAGAAGAGTCTTCCTACAAATACCATTGTCAAGTTTGTCCCCCAGCAAGAAGCTTGGGTTGTCGAAAGAATGGGAAAGTTCCACAGGTGCGTATATTGTTAATATCTGTATTTTCTTTTTTATTGAGAGGAAAAAAAAACCGAAAAATTAAAAAAGCTAACAAAGTTTAGAATTCTTGAACCTGGTCTTGCCGTTCTTTTGCCTATGATTGACAAGATTGCCTATGTACAATCTCTTAAAGAATCTGCATTGGCAATTCCTAGCCAAAGCGCCATCACATCCGACAACGTCACTTTAGATTTGGATGGTGTTTTGTACGTTAGAGTTGACGATGCTTACCGCGCCAGTTATGGCGTTGAAGATGCTACATATGCCGTTTCCCAACTTGCACAAACTACCATGAGAGCCGAAATTGGTCAACTCACACTCGACACTGTTTTAAGAGAACGTGCCACTTTGAACAGCAACATTTGTAAGGCAATCAACGACGCCGCCACTGCTTGGGGTATCACATGCCTTCGTTATGAAATTAGAGACGTTCATCCTCCACAAAACGTTCTTGACGCTATGCATCGCCAGGTTTCTGCCGAACGTGCTAAGCGTGCTGAAATTCTTGAGTCTGAAGGTCACCGCCAGGCCGCCATCAACAGAGCCGAAGGTACCAAGCGTGCCACCGTTCTTGCTTCTGAAGCTTCCAAGACTAAAGCCGTCAACGAAGCCGAAGGTCATGCAGAAGCCATTATTGCTACAGCACAGGCTACTGCTCAAGGTATCAAGAGTGTTTCTGACGCCATCAAGAGATCGCCCAACGGAAAGGATGCCATTGCTCTTCAAGTTGCTGAAAAGTATGTTGAGGCATTTGGAAAACTTGCAAAGGAAAGTAATACCATTGTTATTCCAGCTCAACTCGGTGATATGGGTTCACTTATTGCATCTGGCATGGGTATTTTTGACCAAGTTAGAAGCAAAACTGCTATCATGGAAAAGCAGCCAGAAACCAAAAAGATTGAATCTTCAGAAAACTCTACTGATAAGTCTGTAGGAAAATCGGTTATTCCAGAAGTTGATCAAATTATGAATGCGGTTGATGGGATTAAACATTAAACTAACTAGTTATAACTGATTAAGAAAATGGATATTGAAACAAGTATATTTTAACAATAAAAAAAATAAAAACATAAACTGATTTGAATAAATTGTGTATTGTACATATATTTTTACATAAGATTTTCAATTAGAAGCTTGATTAAATATTGAAATTCCATTCAAACTTGATTTTGAACAATCAAATCAGAATTCCACGAATATGTAACAAATTAGATAACGTGTAACACCTTAACAAAGTGAAAAAAAAGTCACAAGTTGCCACCAACATATTTTTCGGTAGGTTACAGCAGTGTTTAGACCATGATTGGTCAAATTGTTTTTCATGAGCTTTTCGCACCTTTTTCGCGTATTTTTTTTCATCCACTTTGTTATCGTCATTGATATTTTTGTTTTTTTGTTCTCTACACGTCGCGAAGTTAATGTAAGCGTTATTTTTTTTTTTTTTTAATGATTGAAATTAACTGACGAAATCAAAACAATAATTGAATAAATAAAAGTATTTGTAAAAGGGGTGAACGTTTTTCATTATATCCATTGGTTTATGACCCAGTTTGATATCTTGTTTCACAGGTTTTGTTTATATATTTGATAACCTGTCAAAAAAAAAATGTCTGTTGATCCAATTGAATCATACCAGACTACATATAACTTGGACAAACGTAACTACACGTCGATAAATGATGCAGGTACATCTGAGTTTCAATATAAAAACAATTGTGTCCAAGATTTGAATGACGGTAATAATGATATCAGTGGGATTTACAACAAAAAACAAAAGAGTAAACCAAGTATAAAGAAACAACGAAACAGTTCAAAAATAATAGGTCAATTGGCAAACTATGTTCATTTTTCAAATTGTGAAAATGGACGCGATTCAAAGGTGTTGAATGATTTTAACGGTTTTGATGTGGTGGATGGATTAAACGCGTATCTTCAATCTAATTATTCAACCAAAGTACCAAAACAATTCACAGACACATGTACAGATGAACAACAGTTGACAAAAGACAGTTGTTTACAAACTACAACTGAAGCAAATAATCATCCTGGTAAACTAGAATCTTTGCATATTAAAATCAATTCGGCATCAGCCAAAGCATGGTGACCACCTCCTCTACCCAAAATCGAATGTGGTACATTTGATGGAACTATAATTAGCGAAACGTTATCCAAAAGTTCGTTTCATGGCAATGGGATGGAATTGAATTCTGGACAAGACGAAGAAAAATGTCTATTGTTACAAACAAGTGATGATATCAAGGCGATAGTTGATGAAAAAGAAGTCCAGCAAAATAATTTAGATCCTGCTACAAGTGCAGTCAAAGATCTTTTATTATTTCCCAACTTTGTACAATCAATTCAACATGACAATGCGGAATATGATCAAAATACACGACTTTTTAATGTTCATCATGATAGAGATATTGTAATGCGTGGAACTTGTGATCTTACTAATGCTTCAAGCTTTGATTTACAATTGACAACTGAAGATAATATTAAAGAAAAGTCTCAGTTAATTAATAAATCATTCACCAAAAGCTTGTCACAATTAATCAACAATCCCACATTTTTGTCTTTTAAAACGTTAAATCCACGTTTGTATTTCAACCGCTCGTACACCAGTTTTACGAATAAAAAACCGATTTATACCAACAACAAAAGATCTCCAACTTTAAGACGCCGCAATTCATGGTCGTGTTTTAATACAAGTATCCAGCAAATAAATCAAGAGTCTCGACATACCAAATCTACTACATCATCTATTCATGGCCATTGGCTTTTTCCACTTTCCACTTTAACAAAAAGCCCAGTTATAAACAGTAATGAAAAAATAGTAGAGAGTGATAGCGTGGATCGTCATCAAAGGTTTGGACGTCGCCATAGTGTTGGAGAAACTAATCTTTTTGTTGATTTTGAAATCCCTTCATCTCAAGCTTTGAAGCCTACAACAAATAAAGAACAAAATAATGATTTTTATGGTTTTCAAAAACCCAACAAAAGTATCAAATCATCTATTTCAAAAACTGCACACCTTTCGATGCCAGAATCTGTTTATGCTTCTAAATTGTGTTCCAATAACAATTTTCACAGTTTTATTTGTAAATTGCCAAAACTTGCATTTTTACAAAATCATGAACCCTCCAACATCATAAAATTTTCACATTTATCTGACCAACAAGTTTTTTTTGAAAATAAAGATATCCAGTGTACAGAAAATGTACCTCAATCTGTCTCAATATCTCATCTACAGGTTGACAAGCAAACGAAACAAAACATGTCTATTCCATCATTGCGATCTTTACGAACTTGTGCTGTTTCTCAAAAAATTTCTGGCAAAAACAACGTTGCTAGTTTGTTGTCAGAAAATGTCGATTGTTTGGAAGATGACACGAATTCAAATAAAAGCATTCACAAAGTTGATCCCAAAAACAAAATGACTGAGATTCACGGGCTGGAAAAAAATAATAGTTTAAATTCTGTACAAACTTCTAATGTCTCTATGAAAGATGTATACTCAACAAAAGGTATCGACGTTTCGTTCAGTTTAAAAAAACCAAATGAAAATAAACTGAATCTGAAAAAACGCAAAATTGATGAAGCAAGTTCAAATGACACCAATACCAGAAACATTAAAAAAGATTCGGATTCAACGTTTGATTTTGATCAGTTACTTGCTCCAAACTCTTTCATGTCTTTTCAGTCTTTTGATGAAGGAATAAAAAAGAGAAAGGTTGCTCATGAATGTGATTCAAATATTAATAACCATTACCATCCACCATTTGATTATTTGATTCAAGCTGGTCAAGATAATCAAGCCTTTACCAATTGTTATAAACAATTTAAACTATCTGATTTAGTTTTATTTGACGATGGCGATGACGGTATTGAAGCTATATTGAAACAAAATAAAACGATACATTTATCTTCTGCTCTAACCGGTCCTCCACGATTGTTTGACAGAGTTAATGATAAATTAACACAAAATACATCTAATTCAACAGTTTTGGGTTCTAAAAATGACATATCCAGAAACCCATCTCAATTTTTTGTTTCCGATAGTGTTGCGTCGCTGATACCACTACAGGATAAACAGCCTGACATATCTATTCCTAGAAACTTGTTGACAAAGCCGATCCAATTACAAAAAGATAATGAACAGATCAAAAACTTTAACCAAAAAAGTCTGAATTCGGTGATGGTTGATCAAGGTTTTAACATGAATGAATTTTTGAATAAGTTAGAAAACGAAAACTCTTTTGCTACCTTTTCTTCAATACAGCCATTGCTTTCTAATAGTAACGATAATACTAGTACAATTGCAAAAAACCAGAAAACGCAAAAGAATTGTCAACCTTTAAATATTGGCGTTGACATGTTTCCTTCTTCGTCTTTGGTTGTCAATGGGGTTTCACAGACATGTGTCCATGACGACACATATTTTTCAACATCTCGATATTTCCACGGTTCTGATTTAGGTACTAGTTTGCACTCATCAAGTCTGTTGGTTCAGGACCCATTAACTGGGCTAAAAAATGGTAATGTTGATTCAAATAATTGTGCTGACACAAATGGTTTTGAAAAACTACAACACAAAGCGATCACTCGCGATTCCAAAAATGAACCCGTTAACGTTACCACAACCATTTGTGAGCCAAGTAGTCTAAAAGCAGAAAAACCGACTGAAATTATCAAAAACAAAAGCGGCAGAGAAGGAAAAACTTTTTGTCAACCAGGAGTTGTTAAAAAAGCGCCCAATAATAATACATTTAATGATGAACAGTTGGAACGGATCAAGACGATGCAACAGCAACATTTTGAAAAACAGGTTATTGAAAAGCAAGTGAAAAGTGGTTGGAACAATAGAAATTCGGTTATAAGATATGGGTTATCAAAGTTCGGAAAAATTGAATCTTTACATAAATATCTTAAAAAAAAAGATAAGTGAGTTTTTTTTATTTATTTACTTTTACAATTCTAAATTATTAAAATATCTTGTAATAACTTGAGAAATACCTTTATGAGTTTTAGACGCAGTTTTGATTTTTTCCCATTTCACAAACTGGTGAAGATTTTCAAAAGTGATGTCATTATAGTCATCGTTTTCCCATGCTTTTTTAACACAACCATAAAGTTCTTTTTGTGCTTTAGTGAATTCTTCATTATTGGTTCCGGGTGCTGATGTTTTGGCTTTTTTTTGTTTTTGAGATGATTTAGAAGAAGAATTCGAATCAGTTGCAGTACTACGTTTTCTAGAAGATACTTGTGTTTGTGCAGCATCTAAAGCAACACATTCATCCAATAACATGTTAAACTCGTATATGTTTTTACGAGTCCGCGCATTGATTGAATTATATTTCGGCAGCGTTGGGTCATTTTCCTTGTCTTGATCAATATCCTGATCTATTTCTTCTTCAAAAATGGATGCTTGTAGTGTGCTATAGAACCGGCCAAGCGCAACGTCTTGGTATCTTCGTGGTGTGTATCCATTTTTCATATTGATTCGTTCCATTATATCCTTCATAGACTCAACAAGAACTCGCGGCGGTTCTTTGAACGGAACAGAAGCCATATTACGAAGGTTATCTGAAAACGCAAGCGGCACAAAGTAAAGACCCATTGGAAACTCGTTACTTTTTTTGTTTGGATCAAAGAACCCGCAATCTTTTTCAAACTGGTTCATTAGCTGGTCAGGATCTAGTGACGATAAGTTTGGTGGAACGTATGGAACCAAAACGCCGATTTTGGGTGGAGAGTTTTTGCGAAAAATGGACCATGTCATTGCAACCTTTTTTTTGGTGAGAAGGGAGCGGTAAAGAGCAGTGAAAGCTCGTGTGGATCCAAGATATAATTCGTCAGTTGGATAAAAAAAAATGGGTTTTCCAATTGAATATTCCCACCCAACAGTTGATATATCTTTAAATCCCAAAACCCGAATATCTTAATAATGAATTAGAATTTTGTCAAGCAAATATAATAAACGAAAAAAAAAAAAAAAAAAAAAAAATAA
>JAJLVH010000070.1:0-19597 GCA_030570155.1 Magnusiomyces magnusii
GAACTTGCTGCTCTTATTTCTGCAGCACCAAAAAGCTTTGCTGATGCTAAAGAATCAGAATCGTTTGCTTCAAAAGCGGGTGACAAATCAGTCATGGCTTTAATAGGTCCTTGTTTTGGTGATCCAGGTATACTCACGCTCGACAAATTTCCGTTTGAATTAACTCCTAGGCCCTGTTTTTTGAATGACCGTCCGCTATCTGATTTTGCATCCTCAGTATCTTCATCGGACTCCAAGTCACTTAATTCGGGTATAGGCTCTTTCCAATATGCCAAATCGGTATAAGTTTCTTGGCCTCTGAAATATCCAGCTGGAGGAAAAAAATGGTCAACCAAATCAGAAATTGAAACATATGAACTTTTGTATCCTGAAAGCTCTAGTAATTCCAAGTGCACATCTCCATTAGGATTAATTGTAAAAATTCGTGATGAAGGCACTCCAACTGATCTATAAGACAATGCATCAGTAATTCTGTTACCAAAACCAGCATAAAACGGAGTTTCTTCCAAATCACCATATAAATTCCTGATATCTCTCAAACAAGCCATTTTGAAAACCTCAGGCTTCTTCATGATAACTTCACGTTTCAAAGCAGCCATTGTTCTGTCAGGTGAAAGAATGACAGGTCCATCGGGCAATTTGTACCCATCTTGGGAAATACCTTTTAAATAGTATCTTGTAGAATCTGCTTGGCCAACAGATCGAGCAGTCAAATACATAATATGGTATCCATTGCTTTCAATATCAGTGAAAAGTTTTCCGACACCTGGGTGAGTCCAGTCTCTTCCAATCATTGCCAAAACATGGCCCAATGCGTCAGACTTTGTAATTGTACCGTCGATATCTGAAATAACAATAGGCACATCGTATTTCCAATAAAACATTCGGGCAGTGCATTGCGCCTTGCTTTCAAGGACAGTAAA
Source organism: Magnusiomyces magnusii (assembly GCA_030570155.1). Lineage (NCBI taxonomy): Eukaryota > Fungi > Ascomycota > Dipodascomycetes > Dipodascales > Dipodascaceae > Magnusiomyces > Magnusiomyces magnusii. The sequence goes on from JAJLVH010000070.1 coordinate 924, forward strand.
GGCCACATCATTGCATCCGGGTCGTAAATTTAAAGATTTGAGTTGGTCAGAAGTCAACCGCAAGGTTTTTGCATAAACGCGTTCACCATTTTCATTGTCATCGTCACTTGAATCTCCAGCGACTGGAAATGTAGCAGCATGGATAAGCTTTTGTGGAGAATCGGGTGGCGTTGTAGGTATATTTTCATCAGATCCGCCATCATCAGAGCCATAATCCAAAATATTATCTTCAATTGGGGCAAAGATTCTAAGATGGCCCTCTGGATCTCTCTTCATAAGTTCATCCAAGTTTGTTTCACCAAACTCTTCTGCCAAAATGCGTTTGACAACTTCATCAGATTCTTCAACTTCAGCCTTTCCAGATTTGTAACCAGTCATATCCATGACAACATCACCATTATCGGTAACTTTCGAATTGATATTAATAGTCTTTAATTTTTTAGTCAGTTGCTGGGCTCTTTCCATTGCTTGTTCACGAGTTAATGTTGGACTACGCGATCTATTAACGTTGGGAACAGATTCTGCATATTGATGATTTCTTGGATAAGGACGCTGGTCTCCAGACACAGAAAATCTTTTCCGTGTCGTTACGTCATGTGTTGGACTTGAAGAGCGGGACCGGGTTTTTTGTAGATCCAAAAAGTCAGGCTCTGTGTCAGAAGAAGGTGAATCATAAGCTGAGGATGAGTCGCTTCGACTTCGGGGTGAACTAACTGGAGAAGAAATTGGAGAAATGACTGGCGACGTGATCAGATGCGAAGGAACAGAACCTTCGGTTTCAAACACAAAAAAGGCTTCACCACCGTCGCCAACCTTCATAGGCAAGTCAACCTTTTCGTCATTGACTTTGAATTCGACCTGTGTTGATGTGTATGAGTTAGCATGTGTTTTCATGTTACGCATATAGAAATAGCAACGAATATACAAAGCTAATTAAAAGCAAATCAAACTCACCTTTTTTTGAGACGGCCTCAACAATTGAAACTTGCCAAATCGAATATGAAATGGAGAACAAGCAAGCTCGCCTAGTTTGAAGTTATAGTGTTAGCGCCGATACAATTATCAATATCAATATATACAGCGATTTTAGCGGTATTGAACAACAAATCATCAACTGAACTCACCATTTTCCTGCTCGACAACAATGATATCAATTGCTCCGCTCAAAGTTGCTGGATTGATCGAGTTCCATGTCTTTGACACCGAATCAAAGGCTCTGCCGAATATATTCATAGCAAATGTGTTATATATAGCTGTTAAAATAGAATAATGAATGAAACGTCTGTATAGATTTCCACAGTCTTTTGAAAGTTTCTGAAAAAGTAAGAAGAAAAGAATAGAAAGCAAAGAAAAGTTGGTTTAAACGGTTCAAAGCGTGGGAAGTCGGAAAAGAAAAGAAGCTGAGCAAAGCGGAAATTGGGCTTGTCGAGCACCTGAAAACAAGCCAGCCGTGAACATGTCAATCAGTAACGTGAACGTCACGTGAATGTGGCCAATCACGCAAAACGCAATTGTAAATCTAGTTTTGTTTCTATTCGTCAATATCGCAAATATATTGAAAATCTATGAAAAATCTTCACTTTCGGGTCCACATAATAGGATCATTGTCTCCATCATACATCGCACTCAGTCCAGGTCCTTCATATTCACTTGATCCATACAACCCATTATCAATCTTATACTTTCCATCTTCATTCGATAAACCATCAGCTTTTAAACTCAACGTTCTATACTCATTCAACACCTTTTCCAACTCTTCTGCTTCTGTAGGTTTATACAAATCATCATCATCGTTCCAAATACTAATACCATTTTTTGACCTCAATTTTTTTGCAGTTTCAACATTCGTTTCATCAACTTGGTCCAACCTTAATCCCAAACTACTCTTCCTTCTCAACGAGTTAGTCAACTTGCGACCCAAAGTTTTTCTCACCTCTCGTGCATGATTCCGGCCCCGGTTTCTAGTCAATAAATGCTTGCGGTCATCCAATACACTAGACTGCGGCATACCATTAATCACGTACAATCCTGAATTGACTTCTGCTGCCATTCTGTTAAAATGTCCATGTTTCCGTGGCGCTGGCGATGGTCCAGCTGATCCATGACGACTATGATGACCAACACTTCCTAAACCTCCAGAAATTCCAGACATTCCTGGCCAACTAGGATGGTAATTGTATAAACTACTAGCCCGACTCCCACGCGACAAGTGATCATTGCTCAAACTATGCCTTCTAAGCGATCCATACGAATTATAAGGCCCATATTGATGATATGGATAACCACTTCCTGCCGATTCAAGTGCATGCGGATGCTTCAACATTTGTCGCTCAGTGTTCCACTTGTTCCAGCTATTGTACTTATTTCTAATAACATTTTGTGTCTTGGCAACACCTTTAGTAAACAACGATTTGATACTATTTTGAAATGCATAATACCCACCTTCTTCTTCACTATCGCTATCATAAACGTCATCAAACTCGTATTTGTCTACTGATTCATGCCGACCATTTTGCATATTGATGGTATTCATTGCTTCTTGCTTTTTTCTTTTGGGAAACACATTCTTCACTTTGGTTCCAAGTTTAATATCCAATACTTCAGATTTAGAATTGTTGTTTGACTTTTCATTTTTAGAACCACTAGATTCTGGATTTATCAAATCTTTAGACTCTAATTGTTCTTTAAAATTGAAATTTGTCCAGCCCTTTTGTTTTTTGAGTCTAGTAGTATATGTATTGGTATCAATGTTATCAAGATCTTTTCGTAACGGTTCTTCAACTGGTCCCTTGTTTCTAAATCTAAACGAAAAAGAATCATCATCATTATATACATTGTTTCCCGAATACACACTTTGGTAGTCTGACATAACAAGGGTATTCAAAATAAGACTTTGAAAATCAAGAGATTCAAGTTGTTCCCAAGTGGTAACATCATGTAAATCCACTCTCTTTTGTCGACGTTGTGAATTAACATGTCCACAACAAGAACAAACAGAAGATGTCAAATTGGATCCAGAACTGGCATCAGAACCTGACCCTGGCCCTGCTTCACCAGATCCTTCAACTGCTAATGTAGTTGGCATTAATGTATTTTCCACTTCTGACTTGACACCAGATTTTTCATCATCATCATAACTATCTTTTCTCATCATTGGAAAATCCAAATTTATTCGAGAATCCGTAAGTTTAGAAACCATTGATATCCGTCTCTTGTTTTCATCCAACTTCGATTTTCCACAGACACAAGAATGCTTTTTCCCACAATCTCGACACATTCCACGATCAGCCAATTCATCATCATTGTCCATATACCCTTTTGGCAATTCGTAATTATTCCTTTTCGTAAAATCTTTTTTATTGGCTGTCCTCCAAACGTTTTGTTTTTTCCGCTTTGCAAAAAATCTCTTGAATTTAAATGGCTTTTTGATTTTGGCATCCTTCTTTGATCGAGATATATCCATCAAATTGTCATCACCATTGTACTCATCTTCATAATTTAAACTTTGTCTAGTTTGATGGTCATCAAGATACCCGTGACACTCATCCATCAAGTATTTTTTGGTTTCTTGCTCAACTTTGTTCCTTCTTTTTTTTTTCTTCTTCAATTTTCCTTCATGTCCATACGGTTCATACTGGTTCAGCGACAAAAGCACAATATCCATTACATCTCGAAGCAGATGGGCCGGCGCAGTATCTAAAATAGACATCAGATTTTTAATAGAAAACGTCTTTGTAAATGGATACCTTGCCGCTTTAGAATTCAGTTCTGGAAAAATTTGGTAATACATATTTCGAATCGTGGTATTATGTTCAAGTGAAATAATAGTCATGGCCTCATCAAAACATAACTTTACACAAACCCCTTCCAAATCTTCAAAACTAGCATCTTTATTTTCACCTTGTTGTTTTGATCCAGACACTGCATTTTTTGTAGTCAACCCATTTAGTTTCATTAAAGATGCTTGTTCTGCATTACTGGTACCACCACTGCTTTTGTCACTTTCAACAATCGTAGAATTGACACACTTTAATCCAAGTGTCTGATTATGACAAAAAATCTGTTCATCCAACTCATCATCATCGTCATCAAAACCACCCACCTGATCTTTGTAATTAAAATAAACCCCGCTTTTCGTATCCAATCCATAATTGTTTAGCACATCTTCTCGTCGTGACGAATGTGATGCCTTTTGTGGCATCCGACCGTTTGCCTCATTTACTGCAATTCCAGACCCCAAACTTGCATTTGGATATTGAGACATAATCAGCTTAAGCCACAACATGACAAAACATCGTAAGGGAATCTTACCAACTTTGAAAAAGTCTACACTCGAGTCGCGAATTCCAACTATTCGTTTAGCCATTATATTGGTTATCTGTGTCCGACTTAAAATATATGTTAATGTGACTCGGGCTGGGTATGAATAGATAGCCAAATCTTGTTTATTTTCATTTACTGGATTATCGCCATCTTTATAATTTGTAGTGGCATTCGTTGAATTGTCATTATCATCATTTGTAGGCTTTTGTTTGAGTTGATGAACCTTGATACTAAAAGCTTTTCGCACTTGCTCTTCTTCATCGTCATTGACATCACAACTTTCCTTCTCTTTATCCTTTTTGGTATCTGGTTCATTTTCAAAATTTGTAGTACTATAATTAAACCCCTTTAAAGTCCCATCACTTTCCTTCTCTACAGAGTTCGCATTACAACATGCCAACTTCAACAACTGTCCAAAACAATTTTCTTCAAACACTTTGACTTCCTTGTCACCATGTTTGGAATCAAAGATTTTACAAAGCAAGCCGCACATTGAAGCGACTGCAATAAGCCCATTGGCTGTAGGTTGTGTCGTAAACTCGAGTAAAATCACATAAATGTAATCAAAAGCCCATGTTCGTTCAACAAGTGTATTAACAAGAGCTCCAAGATACTCAACAAAGTACGCATTCACACGTTTAAAAACTCCAAGAGGCGCTAACCGTGCTCCACGAATAGAGTCAAAATGGCAATGTAAAATCCAAACAAGCCGTGAATTAAATTGTAACCCAACTTCTTGTAATGATCCTTTAAACTTCATGTTTTCAGGCGTCAACAATGCTTTGGATCCATGATTATTATCATTATTTTGAATTTTTTCATTCAAATCTTTTTTTTCTTCATTGCTCATCATGTTTTTGTCTTTACCCTTTCCAGCCTTTTTAACATTTTTGTTTACCAACTTGTCTTGCAAAACGTTATTTTCATTTGGTTTATTTTGTTCATTTTGTTCAAATTGTTCAAACTGCCGATTTCCAAAACTACTCCTCATGTAAATAGAAGGTAATCTAGTCCGTGACTTGTACCACTCATCTTCTACTTCATCTGGAGTTTTGTAATTACTTGGCGATGACACACCAGTCGTAGTTTCCTTATCAACAACCGCACTAGTCTTTTCATCATCCTTTTTTGCCTTGATCAATTTATTTCCGTCATTGATCAAATTATTGTTTTTATCATACACAGCAATTAGTTTGGGTTTAGTGGTTTTAAATTGGGCAGCCAACCTTCTTGATTTGGCTTGTGCTTTGGATATTCGTTTTTTCGACACTGGATTTTGTAAACCAGGTCGTGAACTAGTTCGTGGCTGAGGAGTTGATTTTAATGGTTTAAAAGCCCATGGTGGCAAAGATCCAGGTATTACTTCGACTTTACCAGGTTTTGGAAATGTAGATTTCAACGATTCATCATCATTGTACAATCCTTGTGAAATAGAATCATCCGGCATAATAGAGTCTTCACAAATAGACCCCCAGGGTGCACCAAACGATTCTTGTGTTTTTTCGGCAGACCGTGTTTCAATAAATGATAAGCTGGATTCTGAACTCGTGCTTTTTATTTCACTTGTTACGTTTCCATTTCTTACTGTCAATCGATTTGTAGGATTATAATCTTGTGGCGGAGTGGCATATGATTCATCATTTCCAAAACTTTGAAAAGGGCGCCCAGACATTGTTTCAAAATAATTTGAACTCGGTGCATTTTCGACGTTGTTGACATTACCTACATTACCAGCATCGAGCACTTTTTCATTTGGCGAATTTTTAGAAAGAGGCGTAATTACTTCAAGAAACTTTGAATACGGTTTGGGAAACCCTCGTTCAAATCTACCAAAATCTTTAACCAAGTTTTCGCCAACTGGCTCTGGCATTTCAGAAAGTGCTTGAGCAGCTGATTTAATCTTGTTGAATGTAGAAACATCTTGATAAACTTGTTTTCCGTTTTTTGTAACCAAAACGGACTGTGAAAGTTGTGATGCTGCACTTTGTGGGGTAACATTTCCAGACTGGTTTTTGGTTTGTAATTGAGTCGATGGCAACGTTATAGCTTTAGTGTCTTTTGGTAAATCGTCATCATTTCGATAATCATTCATTCGAATATGATTCATACTCATTGGTACCAAATCTTCCACGTCATCTTCTTCAATTGCCGTCAACCGCTCACTTTTCGGCTCAAACACATCAACGCATTCATTTAGCCTTTCTCGGGTATCGTTTTTTGTCAATTTCAACGGTGAAGGCACATTCCACGTTTCAAGTTTATTTGGATCCTGCTCGCTTGCCACCAACTCTTTTGAATAAAGACCTGTATGAAGATACGTGCTCATGTGTCTTAGAAGCACACGATGAGCTTCTTCATCACTAAATAATCCTGATTTCTCCGCAGCTTCCGTGTCTACACTGTTTTTACAAACATTTAGCAAAAACAACAAAGAATCGGCACTGGATGTCTCGGAATATATTTTGTGTGGAGATTTCGGAAAATCAGCACCGTTAGCAAGATTGTTGTACTGCGTACCAGAGTTTGTAATTATTCCGACATTTGTCGTTTTTTCCAAACAATCAAGTTGATATCCATGATCCTGATCCAAGTCATCAGAATAATGGTTCAAAATGTTTGATATTGATAATGGCAAAGATTCATCAGTTTTTGATGCTTCATTAATGAACTCGTTTTTGGTCCTGTCAGCAAAAATTGGAGTTATAGGTTTGGCAAGTAGTCTACAAGTACCTTGATTTACACTTGAGTTTGCAAAAACTTTAGAATTGGGCGGCGGCAATGCCGGTATTTGAGAAAACGAATAAATGGCTCGATGCATGTTTTCCGAAAGTGATGTTGAAACTTCAGAAGGCTCTGGTTGCAGTGGATATTTAGATACGTAAGACGTTGGTTTATTATCGACTTCATCAGTTTGAGAATTTTTATATTGGCATGACTGATTTGACGGTACTTTGTTCAATGAAATTGCGTCTTTAATATTCTTGGAATCTTGAAAATCAGTCAAATCACCATTGACGAGTTTTGTCTCCTGGCCCACATTTTTCAAGTTTTCAAGTTTCAAAAATTCATCAGAGTTGGAAGTGATGTCTGTTGTTTCACGACTATTGTCTGTAAAACTGGCGCCATCTTCAATGGTATCCTTGCCAATTGTATCTTTTGTGAGCTTACGGCTTAGATAGCTATAAATGTGTGAATAGTCCTCATACTTGGGTTTAATACGATCTGGTTTGTCATTGCTCAAAATTAAATCTTGTTTGAATACTTTTGAATCATCTAAAAAAAAAAAAAAAAAAAAAAAAAAAAAAAAAAAAAAGAGGTAAGCCAATGAATTAAAATAAATTATAATAAAAATAATTACCATCACCATTTTTAAAGTTTGTATAAGCATGTTGCTGAATAGGCTCAGATCTCAATTTACCCTTCCATCTACTTTTTGACTGGACTGCTGTGACACCAAGATCTTGAGTCTCACTACTAGGCCCTGATTGTTTGTTTTTATTATTATTACCAAGATTCTGATTAAACGCAACGTATTTTTGCGGTTGGAATTGTGTTGTCTCAGCCTCTGTATAATGTAAAGGAGACGGAACAGTTGAAGTAACCGTGCCTTTTTTTAGGCCTTGATTTTTATCGGAACTCAAAGGTAAAGGCGGTAATGGTTTGTCTTTATAGTTTGTGGTAGTGTTTTTGATGAAATCGTAAACTTTGTTGTCATTGTTTTGTTTAGACTCTAAACCCAAAGCATCGTTAATATCGGAATCACCACTATCAAAAGATAATTGTAAATAATTTCTGTTTACAGGTTTTGGCCTAGGATTGGTGTTATTCGAATGTGATTGGATTTGAGCAACGCCAATTGGGTTTTTACGAATTGCAATAGCTTTGGTTTTTTTATTCATTGGCACAATTACTGTACGTAGAGCAGAAGACTGGGAATCAGTAGCAGTAGCTCTTATTGTAATAGCGGAAGAGATAGCGGGTGTGAACGGTAGAGTTGATATTCGATAACCGTGAGTATGTTTAGAGTTTGTGACGACGTTTTGTTGTTGTAATGGAGTAGGATGTGGAGACTCAGATATTGCAGACACAAAGCCAGACAAATCAGTTTCATGAGTGTTAATCGAAGGGTTACCGTAGCTGAAAGGTGCTGAAGAATGAGGATAATCCATATTGGATTGTTTACAAGCTGAATTATTATTATTATTAAAGCGTAGTGAATAATACAAATGCATGTGCTTGACCAAGCCAGTGATCAAGAATGACCTAAAACTACGCAATAAGTCTACAAATACAAGATGAAGCAGTCACTTCAAGTCTGATATGGCTTCAATGGAAGGTCGCGACAGATTCTGTGTTGCAGACGCTTTTTGGAGAACAAAGTTTGGAGGTGGAAATTTCAGATTACCCCAGATTTGGCGATGCCTATGACGGCACGTGAAGTCCTCTCGGAAAAACCAATTAGCGCTGATCTCGCTCAACGCTGATTGGCCACCAAGCATAAATGCGGCCTCGTGGTTAGGGCAGCGTTTATTGCCACTGTAACGCGCTAGGCGGGGTGCCTGCTTAGTCAGTGCTGACGCATGGAATCTGGGGTTGGCGAAAAATCCGGGGTCATGTATGTTAGTTGCAGGCCTGTCCCAACACTTGGCAACTGCCTGTGGATATATGCCCAGTTCGTATATATATCCATCTTTTTCTTTCTTTCTTTCTTCTTTCTTTCTTTCTTTCTTTACTATTATTTATTTATTATTCTTTTTTTCAAAATGCCTGACGGTGCTCTCGCTTGGAAAATGATCAAAACTCCCGGAAGTCACACCGACAGAATCGCTCAGGCTTGTGACCGGTGTCGTTCTAAAAAGATCCGCTGTGACGGCAAACGTCCTCACTGCTCTCAATGTCTTGCTGTTGGATTTGAATGCAAAACCTCCGACAAACTGTCTAGACGCGCATATCCTCGTGGCTATACAGAATCGTTAGAAGACAGGGTGCGCCAACTAGAGTCTGAAAACACCAAACTCACAAATTTGCTCGACATTAAAGATGAACAGATGGAAATGATTTCTAAAGTCAAGGCCATTTCGCCTCCTAAAAAGAAAAACGATTCAACCGTTGCCATCAAACCGCCTAGTCCTACAACTGACTCTGAAGACGAAGAAGCCTATTTTGCACATCAAATCAATACTTTATCGTCTGACGGATCTTTTCATGGATCGTCGGCTGGCGGCGTTTTCATTGATGCGTTGCTTGAAAAACTCAAATCCAAAAACTGCAGCATGATTCCTCAGCTCAACAAACTTTTCAACAACCTCAGCAAAGACTTGCCTACTCCTTCCACATCGCCACCACGTTCCTACAATTCATTTTTCCACAATATCGACATGCCCAGCAGGCTGACTGCCGACAAACTCATTTCCACCTACTTTCACGAATGGAACACTATGTATGCTATTTTGGACCAGTATGAGTTTTTGAGCCAGTACCAGACGCTAATGAATATCTTTTCTTGTGCTGAACATTCAGGCGACTTTGATGATTTACAAGGCTCGGAACTCGTTGTCATTATCACTTTATTGGTTGCTTCATTGGGCTCCTTGGCTCTTAAAGACAAGAGCGCCAGTGTTGTAGCTGAATCGTGGCGATTAGAAAAGGAATGGAAACGCTTATTTACTAATGATTTACAAACAAAACCAAGTCTGTTGACTGTTCAAGCCTTGGTTCTGGCCCAACTCTACTCACTTCACACTGGCCAACAAGACGATGTTTGGCACTATCGCATGATGGCTGCTTCCATGTGTCAACGGCTTGGACTTCAGCGCTGTCACAAGTCCTTAAAGCTTTCAAACGGAACAAGTCTGTCTTTTTATGACCAAGAAATGCGCCGTCGCGTGTTTTGGGCTGCTTATACGCTGGACTGTTTTGCTGCAGCTTTGCTCGGCGCTCCCCGCTTACTCGTGGACAAGGATATCGAATGTGCGTTGCCGTCAAATATCGACGACGACATGCTTCGTGGCGAAATTGAAGATGATAGCAGCAAAGGTGCTGCGTCAACTACTCAAATGACTTGTCCTTTGGCGGTGATTCATTTCACTCAAGTTCTTGGTAACATTCTTGATACTATTTATGCTCCTGCGCCTCGAAGCCATACTTATAAAACCGTTGTTCGTCTTGAAGACAAGCTTGAACAATGGCGTAGAGAACTGTCCAATGAGCTTCGTTTTGAGTTTGCAAATGGCGCTCCTGGTCCTGCTTTGGCGCCGTTGCATCAAAAGTCACCGTTACTGCTTGTGTTGTATCATTATGCCAGAATTCTTATTCACATGCCTGCCATTTCTGCGTCTTCACTGAGCGATGCCAATTCAAGCACTCGCGGTTCTACGTCGTTTGTTGCAGTGATGCAAAGTGCCAAAGTTGTTCTTCAAGTTTTAAACTATCTGAAAGCTCGTAGTGTCATTCCTTGTCTGTCATTTAATCCAGCACGCATGTCTATTTTCTTTAGTGCTCTTGTTCTTTATGGTGCTGTAGACTACTCTAAAGGAGGCGCTTTACTGTTGGACGTTCGCAAGATTTTGGCTTCTACTGTGTCTCATTTGTGTTCAGACCTGCAGCTACACAGGCCTGGATCTTTAAATCCTGACGCTTTCCAAACATTTGAAGAGGCTTGCGACAGTTTATTGAATGCACCAGCCAAAAAGTCTGATTCGTCTCGTCGACGAAGACCAAGTAAAAAGAAGGAGGTTGAAAAAGAAACCGTCAAGATCAAAACTGAATCATCATCTCCACCATCATTACACCATTTTGTTTCTACTCCGAAAACTGATTCTCTTCCACCCATTGCGCCTGCCCCCTTGCCTACTCCTTCTCCTACTGCCGATTGTTCAAAATTGGGATTTTCAAAATCTAAATTTGCTGCTGTTGCCACGAAGAAGCAAATTTCTAATAATACTACACCTACCATAAAAGCCAAATGGTCTTCAGATGACGACATTCTTCGTGATTCTGCCATTAATGATTTGCTGATGATCAACTTGGCTAGTTCTAAATCCAGAAGTGCTTCAATATGTGTGACTTCTAAACCATCATTAAGTTCGTCTCCTCCTGATATGAAAAAGTCTCGAAGCAACAGCATTACATCACTTCGACGTTCTGAACACCAAATCACTCCTATTGCCAATCCTATTGATTTGTTTTTCGAGTCTGGAATGATTGCATCAGGTACAAAAAGCAAAACTGCTTCAACTGTCAATCTTTCTCAATTGACGTCATTTGAAGATACTATTAAACATTATTCTTCAACCACTGGTTCATCTAAACCATCTAACTCTATTTCATCCTCAGTATCTTCATTGGCCGAGTCTTTGTCGCCATTATCTAAAATTGATTCGTTATCATTTCAATCTAACCCCAATGGCTCAAATTCTGATTTTAATTCAGACAAGACATCTAAAGCCAGCAATGTTGATGAAGAATCTTCACCCACGTTGGCATACTCTGACGACCACGTTTCTTTACTTTCAGATCCCACATTTTCGTCACCAGAGTTGCTTGACTTTTTCTCGTCATCCAATCCTACTACGTTGATGAGCATCGATGGTATTGTAGATACTGGAAATAAAGGAAATGCAAACGTTGCTGGTGGAGATCCAAATTGTTTGGATTGTCAAGAATCTTTGGATCGTCATGGCAATGTTTTATTGGGAAACGAAGACCATGGCTTGATTAATGGTCACGTTGTTGGGCTCAAGAAAAATGGATCTTGGGATGCTGATTTACATTTAGGTTTGAGTGGAATGAATTGGAATGGATTTGAAGAAATTCATTTAAATTGATTTTTTTCGTTTTATTTTATTTTAGCTTTATGATTTTATTTATGATTTTGTTTTATTTCAAATTACTCTTGTAACTATCCTGTCTAATGAATTGATTTTAACTTTTATTCCAATTTATAAAAAGGATTATATCAAGATTCTAAACGAAACAAATACAAAAGACTTATCGATTATTTCATCAATTATTGATTAATTGTTGTTTTGACTCTTTTGTTGACATAATCAAAAAACTAACCAATACTATAAACAGAGTAAGGCCCAAATATACTTGAAGCATAGGTTTGGTTTTTTCTTTAATTTTTTCTTTAGTAATTGTGTCATGATCAGTTTCTTTGTTGGATCCGTTTTCTCGACCATTTTCAAAAGTTTCTATTTCTTTTAGTATTTCTGTTGAAAAATTAGTTTCATTTTCATTTTCTTGTTCAACACGTTTTATTGGTTCTTTTTTCAATTTTTCGTTACCAGAACTCGAAAGTTCTTTAGTTAATGAGCTAACTGTATTATTATCTTTCACTGTTGTGGATATTGTTGGAGTCGGTGTTTCTGGTATTGATGTTTCTAATGTTGGTTGCAATAATTCTTTAGAACCAACAAGCTCATTAATTTGATCAGTTGTTTGTTCGAACTCATCACCTTTTTCTAATCCATCATCTTTTTCTTTCAATTGTTGTTTTTCGGTGTATGGATTTGTAGAGACCGATTGGGACACATACATCTCAATCCCTTTTTGCTTGGTATCAACGACTGCAGGTATGTTAAATGTTTCATGTTCGATAGTGTCTATTCTTTGTATTCCATCATTATTATTATTGCTATTATCATCACGATTTTCTTTATCGTTTATGTTTTTGTTGAAAGAGATTGATTGATGTAAAGTAGGAACCGCCGTATTGGCATCTTTTTGGTTATTGTTGACAACATCAACGCCAGGTCGTTTTGTTTCTAATTTTGTCACAGGCTTGTGGGTCTCGGGCTGTTGCTGAATATGGTCTTCAGTGTCAAACAATGATTTATATTTCATTTGTTTAGTTTTTTCATCACTTGGTTGCTTTTTTAGTAAATTGATAGTTGATTTATTTTCTTCAACATTTTGTTCAACAGCGTTAAAAACCTCTTCTTTTATTTCTTTTTTGTTCAAACTTGTGGTATCAAGAGATGTGTCAGATTCTTTTGTATTTGTGGTATTCAAACTGCTAGCAGTCGTGTCGACTGGTTTTGTAAATAGAGATTCATAGTTTGAGAATTGGTATTGAAATTGAGAATCTTTTTGTTCATTTTCTTTTTGATTATTATTACTTGGTTCATTTTCTTTTTGGTACTCTATTGGTTGATTAAATTTTGGTAATTGATAAACTGAACTCTGTCGTTGACGATCTGATCTTTTTCGACTTCTATTTCCTTCATCTTGGTTCAATTGGTTCAATTGGTTTGAACTGTTTTGGTTGTCTTTTTCTTCTTCACTTTCTGGATACTCGCGATCCAAAAATTCAAGCAGTTCTTGTGACTGAGAAAGCAAATAAAGGTCTGAATCTGGTTGTGTCATTTGAAAACAATGATATGCAAGTCAATAACGAAAAACGTTTTTTTTGTTGTAGTAAGTGTTTAATATTATCAAAATTGAGAAAAAAAGTAAATTGAATTAATTCAATTAAATCCAATTCCAAACAAAAATAGCAAAAAAACAATTGATTTACAAATGATCAAATTCCTGATGACGTGGTTATCCGCATGACTTGGTGTATGTATCGTTTTGGTGTAGAAAAATGATGGCCAGCAGGCCTAACCCAGTCATTATGATTGTTTTCCGTGGCTTTTTGGTAAAAAATCATTAATTATTTAAGTTTTGCTGTTAATTCCAGGTGGGTTAGGTTTCATCTATTAATGGTAATTTACAATTGATTTCAAAAAAATAATTAAAAAAAAAAAAAAAGAAATCAAAAAGATTCAGGAAATGGATAAAATTCAATCATCTTCAACAAATCCAAATCACACTTGTAACAATAATTCAACGGGTTATGTGACGCCATTACACCAAACAAATAATCGTATGGCGAAAACTTGAGTCGTGACGAAAAGACCTGTTCTGGAGAATGCCAACTTTTCGACACGTTGGTGAAAATGTATGGCAAGTCTATTATTTTTTCTAAAGACTTTTGTTTTCTGGTTGGATTAATGATGTTGTTGCTGTTCTTGTCGCTTTTGAAGAAAACGGTTGGCGTGACCGGGCCGCTACGTCCTTTTTGTCGGTTTAAAGAGTATAACTCCATACTTATTGATCGTAGTTGATTCAATTTGAACTGAATTTCGGTATAATCTTTTAAAAATGAGTTGCTCTCAAACATATTGTCAGACACCTTCCAATCTTTGGCTTCTACAAACCATAGATTTTGAAGAGCTCCTTTTTCTTCTACGTCTTTGGCCAACGACACAAGGGTATGCAGATTGACTTCTTGTTTGGAGACAGGCAAGTATAATGTTTGGAGCGTGGAAATGCATGGATATGAACTCAAACAAGATAGAAAATGTTCTGCGTTATGAACTTTGAAAACGATTTTGTTGTCATGAATAGTACTTCCGTCATTGAATACGTTGGACCCATTTAAAAGATTGTTCAGACTACTAACGTTGATGTCTAATACACGACGAGGAGAGGTTGTATTGAACGAGTTTTGTCTGCTGAAATTGTCGGCTTCAAACAAGTAATCTGGTCTATTTTCGTTATTGACACTAGATAGCGGTGTAACGTAATAAGTTGACGTAGATGGATACTTTGGACTTGGTAACGAAATAGTTTTATCAAGTTCATTTTCGTATTTATATTTTTTATCTGGATCAAGTCTCAAATAATCTTGTTCCAAAATATTTCTCCACCTATCTTTCACACCAATTTCTTTATCTCTCACAGAACTTGGAGCCGGACTAGTCGGAACAAATCTTTCGGTAATACAACCAACATGTAAAATTTTCAAGTTTGTTAGTTTTGAAAACACAAGCTCTAAATTTTGTGCAGAAATTGACATGAAAAAGGTGCGCTCAATTGTTTGATGTTGGTCCAAAAATTTGGCAAATTCGTGGCTATCCATGTGTGAATCAATAATACATAACGCTTTTAAATTCGGGAAATGGTATCTTTCGTCAAGGCGAAAGTTTATCAAACATAATTCTTCAAGGTTAGGATAAGTTTGGATTTCAAAAGTTGAACCAGTTTTAAATAACGGTTTTGAAAGGTTGATGGACGAACAATTTAAACTTTTTAGATTTGACGGAATCGAAACATAAACCGTGGAAAGAGGTAAAGGAATACCTCGAACAACCAAAGTTTCCAGCTTTTTCAAATCATCAGTGAGAACTTTCATCAACAACTGAGACCTGTTTTCAAGCTTGTTTTCATAATTGTGTTGTTGCAACCGGTTGCGGGGTTGGTTTTGTTGTTGAGTTTTGTAAGAATCTCCTTGAATCACTGTAAGAATTGTGAGATGTTTGAGATTTTTCATACCTTGCAACTTTTTGACTGCTTCATTTATTTTTTCAGAAGTCATATCAAGGTACAATTCCAAAAAACCTATCATTTCTAAAACAGGTCCTTCAAGGTCGGCCAACGTGCTTTGAGAAAGAATCATATCAATTGATATTCTAGATTGGTAAGAACATATTGATTCGTTAAACAATTTTGAAGCCTCAATGTTCCAATAACCTTGAGCAATGTTGCTTGGAAACACTATTTTGCAACATTCTAATCTAGGAAGATATTTTGGATGAATTATTTCGTACCATTTGACTTGGCAAGTATTGTAGGTTCCATAAAATGTATAACTATCAATTCGACAAGTAGGAGTTGCATGGAGAGTGAACTGGGTAACAAAATCAAAAATGGAGCTTGAGCCAAAATTTTCAACCGTCAGTAAATATGGATTAAAACGGTTATGAATGGAGTTAGTTTTTGTATATCGAACACGTTTGTTTAATTTTTTTAAGATGTTGGAATTATTGTTTGAAAGTTCTGTTGACGAAACTTTGGAATTTGTTGCTACAATTTCTACATTTTCGAAAAGAAAAGGAGTAAGAATTTGACGAAAGTGCCGGCAAGTCGCTGCTAAGTTGAAAAGATCAGGAGCATGAATGTCGCCTTTTGTGACTTCATATTCGTTATAGTTGAAATACGAATATCCACTGAGAAGGTTAGATATGTAGTGGGGATCTGAGGAAGACACGTATGAATCGAGAGTGAAGGCTAAAAAAGATGCTGAAAAGAATGGAGACGGTGGAGCAGCAGGATGAGCGCATGCACCTGGCG
The DNA here is from genome assembly GCA_030570155.1 of Magnusiomyces magnusii. Taxonomy (NCBI): domain Eukaryota; kingdom Fungi; phylum Ascomycota; class Dipodascomycetes; order Dipodascales; family Dipodascaceae; genus Magnusiomyces; species Magnusiomyces magnusii. The sequence goes on from JAJLVH010000070.1 coordinate 17,367, forward strand.
ATAATGAAGACTGAGAGTTGTGATGAAGATGGTTATTTCGAATCATCGGAAATTCCGTTTTGGTATCACGGTTTTTGAAATTATAGATGTAATCATAAGAAGATGATACGGGATATTCAGGCAAGTATTGAATGATGAGATGGATGGTCTCAACGGGTAGTTTGAGAATTGTGCAATTGTTTTTGGACATGCTGTTGCTATTCATCATGAAGTAATAAAAAGTTAAAGTTAACAGGAATTAGTTGGAATATATACTGAAATTTTCAATAGAAAAATGCATATTCTTTAAGCCTGGATAAATGGAAAAAACTAAATCTATTGAATCATTTATGATTTTAAAGCCAAGTCTGGCACCATATTTACAAGTGCACTACTAAACAACTTTGATAAGCGGAATAAACTCTTTTAGCTCAAACCTTCATTAACTCATCAATTGAGAACTAAAAAAACGACTAGCTTGGTTCAATTTATGTGTTTTAATAAACCATCAAATTCTGTCAAATTTGTAAATAACGAAATCATGCTTGTGCGGCTGGTCGTTACGTAACGAAAATGTGGGGAAAGTACTAAATCAACATTGATTCAATTCAAAAATATTTGATTTTATATCACAAGTCATTAAAAATGTAAACAGAGGTGTAAATAAATCTACTCTTTTTCTTCAAGTTGTTTTTTGGCTTCCATACGAATTTCTTCTGCCTCATCAAAACCTTCTTCATCAGGTCCATTTTCATACGCAGGAGGACGAACGTCTTTAGCTTCTTGAGCTCTGCTCATGGAATTGGACCGACGTCGGGGCTTGACGAAATTGAACTCGCCTGAAAGCGCTATATCATCCAGCTCATCCTCAAGTGTGCCCCAGTTGCAGCGGCCGTGGCCGTTCTTCTTGACGGCATTGGGACCATGTTCGGAATGGCCAGACTTGGCAAAGTAACGAGGTTCATGTTCTTCAGAAGAAGAAGAATTGGAGTAAGTGCGGACAGTTCGAGTCATTTTTTTATGTAAATGATATTGATAAAATGATGAAAATAGGAATTAACGATTTAGATAAAAGAAGTTTGTTGAATAGAAAAAGAATCTAAAAAATGTGAGGATAAAGACCATCTTTTATATTTTTACATTTACTTTTTGTGAGTATTGTGGAAACATTTGAACACTATTTCAGTTTTGAAAATGTGTTGATTGTGTAAAGACCTAGTCCTTGAATCATTTGCTTCTTTCTTGCATTGAATTTTATGTAAAGAAATACGATTTGATCTGCGCATTTTGAATCTTTAAAAAGCAAAGTATTGATCTTGTTTACACAGAATAACAGAATTGCAATCATTTTTGTCCAATGAAACTATTCTTCAAAACTCTTCCTTATCTTGAAATTTCTTAGTTATGTTTTGTTTTTGGCCTCAAGGCCATGTTTATTCAGTGTTTCCACCTTATATCGGTCATTTCGTTTTATACTGACTATGAATGGATGGACATTCGGAGGTGTCATCTGGTTTACATTTATGACGTAAAAACAATATAGGACCAGTACTTGTATTAAATGAATATTGCAGCATCAAAAGCTTGCAATTCCGTTTTTTAGTAGGTCTTCGATCCATGAATGATTAATAGTTGACTAGCATCATGGATCGATGACCGTTATCTGATCGAAATGTACTTAGTTGACTCACCCATGACTCGAGAGTCATTGATTATCATTTATTACTCATACAAACCTTTTTATCGGTCGAGTTTCAATTATAAATTGATTTCTCAAAAAAATCAACTGCTTTTCCTTCAATCGCCATTCCAAGTCGACCGAGTTCTTACGCCGAAACCGGGCTTTTCTTTCATATATACATACAATCAAGCAAGCAAACACACAAAACCTGCTTACATTTCCTGTCTTTTTATTGGTCACAGCCAAACTTCACTGACTAATACCGGTCACGTGTAATTGGTCACCCGTTTTTTTTTTTTTTTGGTTTTTTTTTTTTTTTTTTGATTTGAAATCAAAACCGTGAAAACTGACAAAAAAAAAATTATAAATTGACTGTTTTCTTTTTTTTATTTTATTTTCATTTTCATTTTTATTTTAAAAACTGTCAAATACCAAAAACCAAATTTCATATCGAAACTTTAGTCGATTGTGGCAAATACCCATTCCAAGTTATTATCGATAATAAAAATCAATAATAAATTTTAAAAATGACATCTCAAAATATCCTCGTTTTACTCACAGGCAAAGCTGT
>JAJLVH010000071.1:0-19591 GCA_030570155.1 Magnusiomyces magnusii
TCCCAATACAGGAGCTGGCTTGTCTTTGGGTGTACGTTGAACAAGTTCTGCGTGATCACGATGAAGTTTCAAATCTTTGAGACCAATTTCGAGTGCTTCAATCAAACGTTCACCAGCCTTTAACGTTTCGATTGTCTGTTTACCAGCACGAGCCACTTGTGTTTCGTTTTCGTCATCGTTTTCTGCATTATGTGATTCGTCATCCAAATCGTCAGGTCCTGCTGGCTTTTTGCCCTTCATAGGATCTTCATCTTCATTATTGTCATATGCTGCTGTCAATGTAGATTCATACATTTGTTCCAACTCTCGATCCCGTTCTTCTTCCAAAAACAACTGTTCACCAGTTCGCTTCCAAACACGAATACTCTTGTCGTGTGAGCCTGATACCACAAACTCACCAGATCGAGCAACCGCCAAAGCCCAGACTTCGGAGTGATGACCAACAAACTTTTGGATCTGTTGGAAATTGTCACCATCCCAGTACTTGACAAGTTTGTCTTTAGAGACGGAGAAAAAGTTGTGTGCTGCACGAGGTTTTCCATCTTGCTCTTCTTCGTCTTCTTCGAAACCATCGTTGTCGTAGCCGTTGAGTCCACCAGCTTCAACATCATTAAGAGGATCAAATGCTACATTCATAATACTTTCTTGATGAGCAAAAATGGATCGGTGACAGTCACCAAAGTCCAAGCCCCAAATTTTAATGTTTTTGTCTGCAGAACATGTAACCAACAATTTTGAATCCTTAGAAATATCCATTCCCAATACCGGAAGCTTATGACCATAAAGATCAAGTGAAAATTTAAGGGTATCCACAAAAAAGACCTTGACTGTGGAGTTGAGCAATGCACAAGCAACAAGACGCATATCAGGAGACAATCGAACTGCCATAACATCATCAGGAAGCTCCAAAGTTTTGGTATTTTTGAATCGCATTTTTGCAACTTTTCTCATAGTTCCTGGCACTTCCTCATGCACAATCTTGATTTCCCAAAACTTGACTGTTTTTTCGGCACCACCAGCCGTCGCAAAAGTTTTGCCGTCGGTGCCAACATGCAACGACCAAACGGAACCAGCTGGATGGGCAGCAACTGTTTCTAACAAAGTCGATGAAGCAACATCGTAGAGTTCCAAATCACCAGTTTTGGTACCAACGACAATCAAACCATCACCAGGCAAAAAGCTACAACACAAGGCGTAGCCGCATTCAAAAGTTCGAATGCATTGCTGGGTTTTGACGTTCCAGACTTTGAGTTGGCCATTAGATGCGGATGCAACCATGCGGTCATCAGAAGAAAGAGACAATGCACGAACATCGGCACGATGGCCAGCACGATCAACGCTGTATACGCGCGAATATTCTGCAGGTCCAGCACTCTTTTTGACTGTAGCGTTTTTAGACATGGGAGCTTGGATGGAATATGTTTCGACAGCGTTGTTAGCAAGAGCAGCAACAAGGAAAAGGGTGTTTGGTGGAGGACGAATATCGCGGGTTGAATACTGTTCGTATCGTTCAAGAGCACTTTCTTCAAATGCAAAATCAAATGATCTGGTTTTGGATGGAGTTCGGATGAGGGTATAAGAAATGTACTTTTCGGTAACGTCGTCTTCGCTCAATTTGAACTCACTGGTAGCACTGTCAACGTCTAAACCCTTTTCGCGACGACGCTTGAGTTTACGAGCAACAGACTTTTTAATGTCTTCTGCAGATTTGATACGGAAAACTTCAATGTTACGATCAGCGCTGGCAACAGCCATATAAGAAGGTTCTTCATTTTCTGAAGATCCATTGAAAAACTTGATGGTATGAGCACGGTCACCACTTTGTTTATTAAGAGAGCCCTGCTTTAATAATCGTTCACCCAGTTGTGCAGAAGGACTCATGTCAATTTTCCAAAATGCCAACTCCTTGCTTCCACTACCAGTAACAGCAACACCCAATGATGAAGAATAAGCTAAAGACCAACTATCATTTGTTGAATGAGCAATACGAGTTTCGACACAGTGCTGGGTTTCAAGATCCCAAAGTTTAAGAGTTCCGTCTTTAGAAGTTGACAAAAGCCACATTTCTTCGTCAGCATCGGTTTCGATTTCTTTTTCTTGGTCTTCATTTTCGTCATCCATGACCATAATATTTGACTTGCCACGAATAAATTCTAATCCAACAATTTGGTCACGATGGCTTCGGAGTCTGTACAAACCAACCTCGTTGACAAGATCCCATAAAATGATGTTTGTATCTTTAGAACCGGACACGAGACGAGTTCCGGTTGCGTCGAACTTCAAAACAGTGACAGCTTTACGGTGAGCATTGAATGAAACATGTAACGATCCAGTGACAGCATCCCAAATCTTGATAACACCTGATGAATAGCCAGTTGCCAAAAGCTGTCCATTATATTCAGCAACACTAGTAACTTCATAAACAGATGATGACGACGACGATGATGATGCATTTGTAGATTCGTTGATTTCTGTCAACAATTCACCAGTTTTGATATCCCAAATGGTTGCATTTTCTAGTGCTCCAACTAACGCGCGACCGCCAGATGAAGAAGTTGCTGATGGAGGTAACCAAACAACGTTGGAGTTGGACGAAATGACGCCAAAAGAACTTTCTTGTTCAAACCGAAAATAATCCTTTTTGACCATGGCGTGTAGTACGTAGTAGTCGTATTAAGAAAAAGTTGATACTGTTTGACAAAAATAAAAAATTTGAAATCTTGATTTTTTTTTTTCCATGAAAAAAAACCTCCAAAAAAAAAAAAAATCAAGATTTCAAATTTTTTTCAGTTACGTAATGATTATGAAAGATGCGGCTGTGTTTGACATTATGACTTCAAATCACTTTCAATATGTGAATTTCAACCAAATTGATGATTTAAACAATCATTTTATTTTCGTAATTAACCAACATAATTTATTTATATAGTCAAAAAAATTTTGCATTGTTCTATATTTCATGGTCCCTTTCCATCCACAGATTTAGACATATTAATTCCTGATATTTTCTGGCTATAACTAGAAGTCGGTACAAACCGTCTAATGGATCTCACTTCGTCTGAGCTATACCCTGGCACTCTCATATTCCAATTGCGTTCCAAATGCAATTGCAAGTCTCTAGGCTCCAACTTGTTAGCTTTTCGGTGCTTAGCCAACCGGCACGCAAATGCCGATACGCTTTGTACAAACTCATCAGCAGCGTCAAACAACGTTTCTTCTACATTGCCATCAATCATGCGATCGTTTTCAACGCCAACTACGCTATGGATCAGTTCTCGTAGCTTGCGCTTGCCCAAAACATGGTCGTTACCAACATCAAACGTGACAGCTCGAAGCTCGGCTGGTGTGGTCAAGGCAGGTGCAACAATCGAGTGACCAGCTGATAATGTTGGTCGTTCAGGCTGGTCAGTGACTGGTTTGGGTGATGGGATATCAAGGGTTTCAGGGACTGGAGGAAGTGGTACAGCAGATGGTTTCACCGGTGTAATCATAGACTGGTTAACTGCAGGTGGAGGATTAGGATGAGCAGAAACTTGTTTAGGTGTCAATTGCTGTTTATTCAGCTGCTGGTTCAATTGTTTTTGAAGACCTGATGATGTTTGAGTGGATAGATTTGAAGGATTAGCAGCAGGTGAAGATGTCTTCGAAGCACCATTAATAGGCGTGTTATTACCTATAATTGGCGTGTTGATAGCTGCTGGTGAATGTGACCCAGTTTGAGCATTGTCATTGACCTTGTTTAAAATGTTTCCAGTATTCCTATTCTGTTGTTGATTGTTAGCTGCATTATTGGTATTAGGAGTATTATTTCCATTCAGGTGTTGATTCATAATGGCATTTCCTTGAACAGGTGTACCCGTTCCATTGTTCAAACCTGGAGTAGTAACAGATCTTGGTGATGCAATGTTGGCTGGGGTAACACTGGGAGATGCAATACCATTAGCAGGGGAATCTTTTCTACTAATCAAATTAGCTTTGGTAACATGGGGCATTTGTCTATCCACTGCTGGTTGTTGTTGATTGGCAAGAAGTGGTGAATTGTTTTGAGACGTGGGTTGTTGCTGTAGTTCTTGTTTATTATCTTGTAAATTTTGTTGTTGATGGATTAGCTGGGCTCGTAGATTTTGTATATTTTGCTGAGGTTGACGTTGTTGAAGAAGACGAAGCTGCTGCAGTTGTGTAAGATCTTGAACGTTGGATCGTTGAGGTTGAGACTGAGTACCGCCAGCGTTTTGTAACGAATTCAAGGCTTGGTTTTTGACTTGGTCTTTTTGGACATTAATTTGTCTTTGTAGATTTGCTCGTTGTTCAGGTGTCATCAACTGAATGCAAAACAATCTTGCTCGTCGTTCAGCTTCTTGGGCGGTCTTCAATTTGTCTTTAAGAATCCGAATTTGTTCTTCAGCATTTGCGCGAAACTCGGGAGTGACATTTTGTGAAATGGCTTTTTCAAGTCCTTCATATTTTGCTTGCAACTGTTTTGTTTCTTGCAAAAGATAGGCTTGGCGTTGTCTGGCATATTTATACTTTTGCCCAATATCCAACTGTGAAGGAGTATTGACATTGGCCATAGATGCTTGTCCTTGTTGTTGCTGCTGTAAAAACTGCTGACGGACTTGATTTTGTGCCTGGTTCTGCTGCTGTTGCTGTTGTTGTTGGAGGAACATGCCATTGTTCATTCCAGAAAATTGTTGCATCATGACATTGGGAGAAACACCTTGTCCGCTAAGTTGTGTACCTTTGGTTAATGGTGATATAGTAGTATTTTGAGGAGAAGATTGCGCATTGTTCAATTGCTGAAGCTGTTGAGCGTGCAAGTTTTGAGTATTGTTTCGTTGAGCATTTTGGATCATTTGTGGTTGCAATTGCGGGGTCAAGGCATTTAGCTGCTGTTGAGTAATCTGAGGTGAAATGTTTTGTTGTTGGTTTTGTTGTTGTGATTGAACATGAAGTTGATTTTGTTGCTGTTGTTGGTTTTGCTGCTGTTGTTGACGTGAAGCGTGTATGACTTTATAACACGAAATGACTTCTTTTAAAAAGTTAACTTGACCAACGTAGCTTCGGTGCAAATCAGAACCTTGAGGTGCTTGTTGAGCGTTCCTCAAATAGACTCGGTATTTTTCAGCAAGACCTTCAGCTTGCTGTGGATTTAAAGAGACAGCTACACGAAAGGCATTGCTGTTGACATTAATTCCATTGACAGAGGTATTGCCTTGTCTGACATTGGCTTGATTAGCCTGGATGTTTCCATTCATGGCCTATAGTAATTCAATGGGTAAATTTGTGTGTGTGTGTTTTTTGCAGTGTTTGGCTCAATGGACACTCAGGTGTTGATTAATAGGAAATTGAAAGAATACGAATATAATAATCAATTATTGATGAACAGAAATAAAATCAAATAAAAAACAAATAAAAAGTAGATATAAGAATATAGACTGGCTTGTATCGATATTTTGGTATTTTCGCTTTGGTAATCCGGGGTCGATTATGAAATCAACCAAATGCACAAATAAATTAAAATCCCAATGCCAAAAAAATGTAAAAGCGAAGGTTGGTGGTTTGTGCTGAAACCTAAAAAAAGCAAAGTCACTGGCTCTTCAGGAGATGTACCCTAACCCTTTGTGCTTGTCTCGTGTTGCCCCAACCCTAAGTTTCAATTAGCACAGACAAGACGAAAATGAAAAAACGCAGTGAAATAGAACAAAAAACGGTGATGAAATGATATTTTAATAAATGAATGGATCATCGAGGTTTTTACAAAAATCTAAACTAAATTCGTATATTGTAGTGTTGTGGCCGAGAATCGAACGTGAGTTCTATAAAAATGCAATTCTTGAGTTGAAAGTTACAAGCACAAAAATTACAATTGTAAATTTCTCGTGAGAAAAAACCATGTAAAAATGTTCTAACAAGTATAGAAATAACAATTGAAATACATTCTTTACTGTCATAACTGAAGAAATCTGTTGAAAGAAATCACTTCATGATCATCATTTACAAGATACAACGATAGAATTGGTTTAAGAAAAATATTAATTTAGATTAAAATAAAAAATACAACATAATCATAATTTTATAGAAGAGAATAAAAAATAAAAAAAATAAAAATAATCATAAACTCGTCATGGCGTTGTCCATTTGCGGGTAGTTATAGAAAATGCAAATAGGTTAATAGGGTAAGCTGTTGATAATAGTCATGGTAGTTACAGAATAGAGAGGAAGAAACCGTGTGTGTGATTTTGTTTTTGTTTTTTTTTATCAACACACGATTCTATCAAGAATAAAAACGTCCGCTATGTCTAATCATTGGGAAGAAGGTGACACAATAAGCACCAGCTTTCGGTGCTTCGTGGGATTTAGTTGCTCTTCTGATGAGACTCACCGTAGACTTGGAAAACAAAAGGCCAAGCAGCGTAAGCAGTGAAGCAAGTAGCCCAACCAACAAAAAGAGTAGCGGTTCTACCAACAGAAGATTGGTAGTGTGGCATTTGAGCAGCAGCCTTGCCTGAAGCATAAGCAGATCTTCTGATAGCAGTAGCAAACATTATTGATGATTGTATTAAAAGGTAGTAGTTGGTAAGTAAAACTTAAAAGAAAGTTGGAATGGAATGAAGATTGGGGTTGAACTGATGAGGTCAAGAGAATGATATAAAAAAACAGTTGAGGATCAAGGAATCAACTTCATTTATATATCCTACAAAGTTGAAATCCCGTCAAACCCCAGATTCCTGACAGCCTCAACATCTGTTTCTTCAAGATCTAAAAATGTAGAAACTGAAAGAAAAATCAGTTGATTCGTGACTTGTTGTGGTGTGATTTTGAGTTTGTGTGTCGGGAAATGGCGTTACCTGCTGTCCTCCAAAAAATGCTGTGTGTGGACATCAATAAAAGTGGTGAGACTTTTTAATAATCAATCTTGGAGTTTCTACACTTTGGATCTGTAGCCCTTTCTTTTTGACCACTCAAAACCGGGGAATTACTACTAAAATACACACTTCTCAAGATCAAATAAAAATCAAAATTTTTAATGTAAACGAACTAAGCTTATTTCCATATAAAAAAACGGATTTTATCCACATCTCATTAGGCATAAACTGTAAATAAACAACTGTTTAAAATCTGTTTATGTGGAAAAAAGAGTGCATGCCCGCATGTATGTTACCTGGTAAAGAAATTTTATCCCACACAAACCCCGTTAACCGATAATAGCCTTGCACAACGAAAAAAATGACGGTTCGGAACCATCAATACACGTGAGCCAGATTACTCTTTATTAGGAAAAACAATGATTTTACAACCAAGGGACGCAAATAGATATTGACCAATCACATGCGTTTATTGTTTAAAGTTAACTTGAACTTGGATTTTCATAATAAAAATATTGATTACTATAGATTATATTTCAAAGAGCAAAATTATAAAATCATTCAACCGTAATACTAATTATTTTATTAATAAAGTATTGTTTAACAATGGCTGAGGAAAGCATTAACAGCAGCATTTGCATCATTGTTGTTGCAGACACGGTGAGCACATCTGATGGAGTTGGAGAAGCTGCTGCGCTTATTGCAGAAGCATTTAGCGTTTTGCATGCTGAGGGGACCGCAGCCAGTTCTGCCGGCATCCTGTTGGAGAGTGCCAAGGCACTGGATGGCACAGCCTGGAACTTGAGGAATGTTTTGAGCAGTGGTGATACCGGCAACGGCGGCGATGATAGTAACAACAGAGAACTTCATTTTTGATGATTTGAGAAATAAGTTGATTTTTTTAAAAAAAGAGAAATAATTGATTAAAAAGATGAATGAATAGATTATTGAATAGATTATTGAATAGATTATTGAATAGATTATTGAATAGATGAGTGGATATAGAAAAAAAATTGATCATCATTAGAATTATGGCTTCTTAAATACCTTTTTGAATCCATATTGAATCTGCATTATATTTTTGCAAACGGTTTCATGAAGCACCAAGGTAATAAAACGATTATTGCAAGTGTCTTGTAAATAGAGGGGTAAACCGATTTTCGCAAAGGTCAAAAGCCTGAAGAGATGTATCCCTATGAGCAGCATGTGCTTGTACAAAAGGCTATGTGTATGAAGATTAAATTTTTCAATTTCATTTTGCTTATTTGTATTGATTACCCTCATTTGTAGTTATTTTGAGCTGTAGCATAAATGTGAATATATCTCAAGTCAACTCGGCAAATAATGGCATTTTTGTATGCGGGGAAAACCCTAATTATGGGCAATTAATCAATGGTTTTGTATTTGATAATACAATTTCAAATTTACAATGGCGGTAGTAATATTTAAATTATTGAAGTATCAATAAAGAACAGTTGCAAATATATCTAAACAGTTAAGCGTCTACATATTGTGATAAAAGGTTCAACTATTTTCAAGCTCGTAAACGAATTTTGTCATTGTTTCTTTTTCATTATTTACAATTACGAGTACTTTTTGTTCGTGTATTGCTTAACCAATAACGTTTGATTAATATGCGCGGCTGTGCACATTTTCAAGAATTTAATCAAAAAGATGGCGATTCGTTTGTCTTTTCTTAAAAGAAACTTGGTAATGAAACATATCAATGGATCTTTATTTTCTTTTTGGTTTTTACAGTGTTTTTTTTATTTATTGCTTGATCATCGTGGTAAATGAATGAAATATATTAAAAGTGGAGAAATAATGAAATAGGAAACATGATTTTGTAATCTTATAATCATTACTATGACTTTTTTTTTCCAAGTTTTAAATGTATTGTTTTGTAATTATTTTGAACAAAAAGTGGAAAGAATATAAATGATTTTTCAGTTAATGTGGTTTTCTTTTGTTCGTTTTATGTCCTTTTTTTCTCAAGGCCACAAATGTAAATCATGAACGATCAAAAACGAGTATAGTTTACATGTTTTTGTTAAACAAAAAAGAGGAGAAGAAAAAATTTTCTTTGTTTTATTCTTCTCAATGGATAGAATCATTTCTTTTATCTTAAAACGTAAATGATACATTTATTTTGATTGTATTTTTTGGAATTTTTGGAACTTTTGAAACAATGATGTTAACTGTTCAATTGACTTGATTTACCTAAACAATTTTCTTGTATTGTATAAACTAGGTTTGTTATTTTTAATTGGAATATTACCATTTAGCGTAAAATAATAATCATCTCACAGTCATATCAATAGTTTTTTAAATTACCTTTTTACTAATGCATTCTCGACAAGTTTTTTATAGGTACTTTTTTAATAAAGATATTCATTTGAAAAGTATCGCCAGTATTTATTTAGTTCACATTGGAAAAAGTCATATATCATATCCCATCAATACACGAATCAATGCACCAGTTTTCCATCGTATAAAGTATAAATTTATATTCCAATACTAGCATAAAATCGTTTTCGTAATATTGACAAGCCGACGGAATAAATATTGTTTTGCAGATTCTTTTTCTAAACTATTATCAAGCATATAAATATTGAACAACAATATTAAAAAAAAACAATTTACAGATATTCATGACAAAAAATTTTTCTGTGGTTTGGCTGTGTGTCGTTACGAAAGCTAATTAAACAACATATACTTTCACACCAAATAATAAAAATCATTAAATCAAACATACGTTTCCTATTTAGCTTCTATAAAATGTAACTGATTACGTAACACACAATTTTCTTTTTTATTATTTTTTCGAGTCTAAACAACAATATCTTTTGGCTTTTTCATTATCCGCGTGTATTTTTTCAATTTAAATTCAACAGTTGTTAGTAGCTCAATATGTTTTTGTTTTGCCGGTACCAAGACTACTCAATTGACTTTCAATGTATTTTTGAAGGTACCTGCGTGAAATACTATTTTCTCGTTACCATATGTAGAAACCAATATCAACCAATAACCACAATTGGAATCCTCGATAAATCACAATTGAGCAACTTAACTTTTATTTTCATATTCTTATCATGAATTCATTATTAAGTTTTACATATATAATAGTCAGTTACAAATGGATGGTGTTATCTTTATTAATATCACTCAATTTTGATAATATAAAGAGATAACACACTAAATCAGAAATTAGATGAATGCTTTTTATTTATACAAAGAAAAATAGTGCATCATCTTAAAATGCATCAATTATAGTTGAGAATGTTTAGTCCCAGGACTTGATTCTCATAGTGCCAGTTTCTTCAAGGTTGTTGTGGAGCTTGAAAGCATCACGGAGAATGTGAGGCTCGTGGAGAGACTTTCTCTGGGTGGCATAAGCTTCGGCACGGTTGACGTAGTCAAGGAGGATAGGCTTGAACTCAGGGTGAGCACACTTATTAATAATTTCACGAGAACGTTCCTTAGGAGAGAGACCACGGAGATCAGCAAGACCCTGTTCAGTGACAATGACATCAAGATCGTGTTCAGTCTGGTCAACGTGAGTAGCCATAGGAACAATGGTGGAAAGACCGTAAGGATCAGTCTTGGTCTTACGGCAAGAAGGAGTGTGCATAATAGAAAGCTTAGAGTTTCTCAAGAAATCGGCAGAACCACCGAGACCGTGAAGCATGCGGGAACCATTGACATTGGTAGAGTTGGCATGACCGTAGATATCAACTTCAACAGGAGTGTTAAGAGCAATGACACCAAGACGTCTAATGATTTCAGGATGGTTGGAAATAGCCTGAGATCTAAGAATGATCTTCTTAGAGAATTCGTCCCAGTTGTTGAAAAATCTCTTGAAACCGGTGGGGGTAAGACGAATGGAAGTGGAAGTGGCAGAGTTGATTTTGCCAGATTCCAAAAAGTCAAGGAAACCGTCTTGGAGGACTTCGGTCCAGACATTGAGGTTAGTGAAGTTAGAGGCAGCAAGACCTTCAACAACAGCGTTACCAATATTACCAATACCAGACTGGAGAGGGTGAAGGTTCTCGGGGAGACGGCCAGCCTTGACTTCCTGTTCAAAGAACTCAACAAGATGGTCGGCAATAGCCCGTGACATGGCGTCAGATGGAGTGTTTGGTGGAACCTTGTCAAGTCTGTCAGACTCAACAATGGCAATGATCTTTTTGGGATCAACAGGCAAGTTGGGAGTACCAAACTTGTCAGTGCACTTAGTAACAGGGTATGGGATTCTGTTAGGAGGAGCAACAGGCATGTTAATGTCGTGGAGACCCTCGAAGGAAGGAAGTTTGGTGTTGACTTCAACAATAATGTTGTTGGAGTAAGAAACAAGTTCTGGAGAAGCACCAACGGAAGGACCAAGAATAAGATTACCTTCAGAGTCAATACCAGTGGCTTCAATGATAGTGTAGTCAAGGTATGGATTGTCCTTCTTGAAACGGGTGTAGTAACCGTAGGTCAAATCCTGAGCAAACATAGACAAATGCTTGTCAAAGAATTGGGTACGGCCTTCGTTAATAGAGTTGGCAATGGGTCTACCGACCTGATGAGGAGCTCTTCTCTTGAGCATGTTAAGTTCAGCCCATCTAGACTCAATGTCAACATCGGCAGAAGCACCAACAAAAAGGTTGAAACCGAGTTTTCCCTGGAGACCTTCCTTTTCGACATGGTCAGCAATAGCAGTAGGAACAGCCTTGGGGCCACCGACACCAGTGAAACCAGACCAACCAATGTACATGCCGTCCTTAAAGAGAGGAACAAGCTCTTCGGGCTTGCGAAGCTTGTCAAGAAGGGGTTTATATCTAACTCTTTCCTTAAGAATGGCTGACATGATGAGAGATTTAAGATGAGAAATGAAGGTTGTGGAGATTAATGGGAATGCAAAGATCTGAAAAAAAAGTGATCGAGAACAGGAATTGCTAGGATATATATAGGAGCCTTAGTGGTTGATGCGGCAGGGGCGGCAATAATGGGCTTACTGACCAATCATAAGCGTGGATGTGCCGGGTCCCGGGTGTACCGACGTTGATTGCGTGGTTTATCCGCGTATGTCTCACGGTACTTCGCCCGATCGACGAATCAAATCAAATTACTGCGGTTTTTTTTTCATTGGGGTTTTCGGACTGGAATTTGGCAACACGATGTCCCGGGTCACAGTGAGTTCAATCGTTTTTTCATTTTTAGATAAAGTTGCGTTGTTTTTTTATTTGCTTTTTAACCCTAGTATTGAAAGTTTCCCCAGGTTCCCCGGATTCTGCCTTACACGATTCGTTATGTTACTTGATGTATTTCCTTACATATGAGCTTAGCCGTAGCATAATGCTTGCTTGTCATTGGCTGAACGGGCGTTAGGAACTGTCCGGATAAGCTGATTCCGAATAAGTATCACGTGGCGTCATACGCTACCAATTCTTGCGTCTCGGCCAATCACAAGATTATCCGTTGTAAGCTTGACAGCTATTGGCCAAAGTAAAAGGCGTGGAAATAGTTTTTACCTGGAAATGAAGTACCTTAGTGACTCGTACCCCGTTTACTAAATTATATTGTTTTGTGATTTGACAGTTTTTCTTATCGAATGAAATCAAACATAATTAAAAAAAAAACGGTTAAATTGTGAGCTTATATAATCATTACAAAGACTGTACTAATCCTGATATAATAATGGCAAATGAATATTTTCAGCCGTTCTACTGAAAATAGTTCCAACATGGATTGGAACAAAGCATCATTCGCTCAATATCTCTTTATCAAATCCATGTTTAGCCAGGTACTTATCCAACCGCAATTGTATGCCATCCCCATTCCATTTTTCTGCTTCTTGGTTCAAACTAGGCACACCAACTTGCTCAATCGCTAAACCTGCTGCAACGTTACCGTAAATGGCGGCTTTGGCCAAATTACCAACCCTTGATCTACCGTTATCGTCATTCAAATATCCCGCTGCAAACCCGCCCAAAAATGTATTACCTCCACCCGTAGGATCTTCCACTTTGTATCCGGATTCGTTTGAATCACTGTAATATGCTGGGAACCAAGCTTCGTAATACCGTAATGTCGTGGGCTTCTTTTCATTTGATGAAGTTGTAACATCAAAAAAGATAGGTATCACGGTTTCTGTATGCTCAACACCAGTAGGAAACTTATTGAGTGAATAAATTGCACATCCTTTGGCACCACATCGAACAACAACAGCACGAGAGTATGGATTACTAGATGATATACTTGAAATCCATGCTGGTGATAATTGCCGACTACTCGACGCTGATCTACCTTTACATGAAAACGATGCCGAAGATGGGGGCGAAGAAACAGACGAACTTAATGATTGACTTGAAGTATCTCGAGTGATTCCCATCAAATCATCATCTCCATGTTCAGCATCAACATCAATAATTCGCTTTCGAATCATATGTACCAAAAATTGCAACGCAACTTTGCGAGTTTGCTGCTTTGTCTCTGGTTCTGGAAGTCCCAAAAAGTCAGCAGCCTCTTTAGCATTGGGCGAAAAAATATCAATATGATTTAGTGCAGTTAAACATTCCGAAAACGTTGTGGGTGATGTTGCTCCAGGCACAGGTTCCCAAATCAGAATCGGAGTTTTGAAGAGTCCTTGACTATCTTTTGCTTTAGCCTTTAGTCCACGCGAAAGTTTTGTACAAATATCAAGACATCTGTTGGGCGTGCATATTAAATGGAAACTTTTTGAATGCATTAATTGCTGATGTTCTTGAAAATCCTGGACCTCAATTCGAATTTTTGGTGTAAGATATTTAAAGTCTCTTTCTTCATGAGGACCATAATAATTCCAGCCTCTTGTAGTCTGACGATCAGGAGTATTTCGCCAAACAACGCCTGTATTCCAAGCTTCAATTTCATTTTTTATTTCGACAAGAAAATCATTGCCAACGTCTATTATCCAACCAATTTGATTTGAAGTTCCTGACGCAAATTGAAACTTAGACTGCGGTATATCAATTTTTGGAATCTTATCCTGAACTTGGTTTTTGCCTTGATCCTCATTGGAAATTAAATCATTATTGTTGTTTCCAGGAAAAAAAAAGCGACAACCTAAAACAGAATATGTGCCTGCACCTCCAATGATATTATAAACAGTTGGCTTTTGTGACATTTCACCATAATGAATCTCATCGATGATAAACATTCCCATTGTAGTGAACAATATGCCGTCATTGTTGGAGCTTAAATCATTCTGAGTTTGATTTTTGGATTGAACTTTGTTGGAAACGTGAGTCTGAATTTGATTTGTATGTTGAATATTCGAAATTGTAGAATTGTCAAAAATAGTAGAGGAATCGATCAATGTCATTTTTCTGTTGAAATTAAAAATGTATATGCACAGCCAAATTTATGATATTATTTTCTAATATTAATAATTGATATAGATATACTATTCGTTGAGTATCTTTTTTCAAGTTTTTTAATATTAAACTTTTATATCAATTTGCCGATTTGACAGCTTATTTGACCAGAATGTCTTTAGATAGCCAATGACAGAAACCAGATACTTATTTTTCTAGTTTTGAAAAGGTGGTTATTTTGGTACCTTTTTAAAATGTGTTTAAACTGTACTAGTAAAAAAAAAAAAAAGTAGTGGCTGAAAAAGAATCGTATGAGATGGGAATTACAGGCCATGTATCAAATTTTTGTAACTCCATTACGTAACCAGTCTTGACGAGTGAAGCCACTCATGTCAAGTTGCAAAATTCCCAATCGTCAAAAAACCAGTAACAACACACTCAGATAGAGGTTGTAGATTTCTCAATATTCTGTCATAGGATTGGAATCGAGGTTACTGGTTCACATGTCTGACATATAGATTATAACCTAACGACAATCATAATTAAATACCACCTGAACCTGATATCGAGTACTTTTAATTGAAATCCATCACAAACATGCATTTTTAACTAAGATCGTCGTATCGAAGTTTTTTTGTACTGTTTGAGTGAGCCAATACTGACGAATGAACACCAAATATCAAACAAAAGATAAAACCTAGTATTCAATCATCGCCGTATCAAAAAACTTGTAGCTTTAGCAGTCAATTAGTGTTTCTTAAACAATGTGCAAACTAAACCAGTTCACTTATTTTAGCCGTGCAGTACAACTTACCCGGATGTTACTTATTGTGTCACACATCTTGTAACAGTTGGAGAGCAAGCAGTTGCCACCTGATACGATTTTATTGGTCTTGGCCATTCACAGCTCACCACCATTCAAGAGTTTCTTTGATTGTGTAGATCCCAACCGTTATTCGCCTTGTTTATCGTCACTGGCCTTGCCAGATCTTACTTATTGCACTATTATCGAGCCATTGCCACCCAAAATAAGTCTTTGAATACACTAGTTCTATCCTAGTTTCTGATCTTTTGAAGTATTTCCCGTTTTTCGAATCAAGGCCTTTTCATACTTATACCATACCCCAATAAAACATACTCAGATTCGTTTGGTCATCCAATCCTCCGTTGAATAAGCTTTCAAACAATCCAAAATTTGCAGTATTTGACTCACGTATATCGAAGTTAACTGTTCAACTCCTTTATAATAAACCTTCATATACTTGGTTATCACGATATATCTCATAATATAAGCCATTTATATAAATACCCTTTGTTTTTAGTCCTTATCTATACACAATGACCACTACCGTTCCTGCTGTCTACGCATTTCCTGAGCTTTCTGGAGTTGCTTCCGCTGTTGCCGACCATGTCATAGCTGCCCAAAATGCTGCTCTCAAACCCTCAAAACCCCATGCAAAAGCAACTGCTGCTCCAAATCTTAATCGCCGTTTTAAAATAGGTCTTTCTGGTGGTTCTCTCATTTCTGTTTTGGAAGAAGGTCTTTTGCAACGACCAGATGTCCGATGGGATAAGTGGTACGTATTTGTCTTGATAGTTACATTCTGTATTTCGTTTTGATCCATTCACTAACATTTATTTAGGGATATTTATTTTGCTGATGAACGTCTTGTTCCTTTTGATTCACCAGAATCAAATTATGGTTTGGTCAAACGCAAACTTTTAGACAAATTGCCTGCTGATGGCCCTCGTCCCCAGGTTTTCCACGTTAACGAAAAACTTATTGACAACCCACAGGAAGCTGCCGACAATTATGAAAAAGTTTTGATCAAAGGCTTTGCTAATAAAGACAGTGTCAAGCTTCCTATGTTTGATTTGCTACTTCTTGGTTGTGCTCCCGATGGTCACATATGTTCTTTATTCCCATCTCATCCATTACTTCGTGAAGAATATGCTTGGGTTGCTCCTGTAGAAGACGCCCCCAAACCTCCACCAAAACGTATTACTTTGACTTTGCCTGTTATTGCTCATTCTCATCGAGTCACTTTTGTTGTTGAGGGCTCTACAAAGGCACCTGTTATCAAAACTATTATGGAGAGACCTGAAAAAGGCTTGCCTTCTTCGTTGGTTAATGAAGCTGCTGCTGGAAAGGTTTCGTGGTTTGTTGATGATGATGCTCTTACTGGCGTTTATGTTACTAAAAAGGCATACAAAATTCAAGTTCCAATTGATAGCGACGCAGCTTCAGCAACAGCAACTCCAACTAGTGCAATTAATAGCACAACAACCAGCGCTGCTCCTAGTGAATCTGCATCTAAAGTCAGTTCACCTAATGTGCCACCTGTTGATGCCAAACAAAAGTCGGAAAAAGTTGCAAATAATGAAGAGATAAATACAAGCAAACAAGAAAGCAGCACACATGAAGAGAAGGAAGTTAGCATAAACCCGGTTGCTACTGAAATTGACAATAGTTAGTTTTGTATGAAATAATTGTATTTGAATGTGTGTAGCTTTTTTTTTTTTCACATAATGAATGAAAATAATGAATTTTTTTAACCATTTGTTTCCAATGCTTTTAATTAATTAACTATATATTTTGACATCGAATAAATAATCAAATAATATTAGGTTCTCCGGATTTACAAAATTTACTGCAAAGGTTCGGAAGAACTTGATAATCGATTAAGATGTAAATAAACATCGGTGCCATATCCTTCCATTGAAATAAGTTTCAAGTCACCACCAAAATAACGAGCATACAACCGTGAGATTGGCAACCCGTAACCAAAACCTGCCATTGGCGCTTTGAAATCAGATTTGTTAAAATCGGGTTCCAGCAATGGCGTGCTTTGAACAGTGGTATACATGTAAGTCCACACATGAGGAACTTCAGATCGAGGAATACCGCCACCTTCGTCACTGATTTTAATGGTAATGTCCTCATATCCTTCAGCAATAATGATTTTCACGGGTGGGTAGTTTTCTGGATCTGCATTGACACCATGTGTTTCGACTACAGCACGTAAACTGTTTTTGATGGTTTCAAATAGCATATGATTTAAATGGCCAGGTACATACATAAATGTGAGGTTTTCGGGACATACAATATCGACACGCGGAGCTTCATATAATCCGTACCATTCTTCACAAATAAAGCGAGCATTTTCGGCAGCAACATGAGCCATATCGCGAATCGGAACGGTTGTACAAATCACACCGACATAATCTTCCCGAGCGGGCTCTTCGTTAAGTGCAATGTGTTGACCAATCAACATACGAATACCGATACGAGACATGTAAAAACGATCCAAAAAAGCTTGAACTTTGTGGTTTCTAACAGAAATTTGATTGACAGAAAGATGAGAACCGCTGGAATTGCCGTCATCAGTTGTGAGGGTATTTGTCGATGACGATGGATTTGCTTGGGTATCACCAATGCCATGGGCACGAGGCGCTTGATCAACTGGTTCTTTTCCATCTGAAAACGAAGACTCTTTCCATTCCAAGACACCTTTTGCAACGGTAGTAACAACAGCATCGTGCCTTCTTTTGATTTTTTTGAGAGTTTGTGTAAGTAAGTTATTATAACCATATACTTCAGGGGGCCAGATTACGTCTGGTTCAACATTAGCATAATACCGTCGGTTGGTAGTGACACGTTTATCGATTCCTGGTATTGTATAGTGCCATGATTCTAATGACGGGTTTTCGACACTGGTGGTAATGAATGGGTCTTCAGCATCTTCGGGCTTGATAGCAACTTCTTTGGCATGTTTTACTAAAGAGTTATGGTGACCATGTGAATGTTTATGACTATGATGCCGAAAAGCCTCACCAATATGGTTTTTGGAAGTTGAAGACGGCAGTACGGGCCGGAATAATTTTTGTTTTAAATCGGCATCAAGTTTAGGAAAAGGAAGTTCAGTCAGCTCTTGAAAAGATTGGGCATACCAATCCCGAACCCTTTTTATCGATGGCATGTGAGAAAGCCCGTGGGGCAGCGATTCTAAATCTTTGACACGATGGGCAAGACGGATGGGCAGCTCTTCTGCAACAAACTGAGAAGCACGAAACAGAGTCCCAGCAGAAGGACGAATCCCAAACTGAACCATTTGTCTCATGCTTACACCTGTAGCTGGGAATCTGGCATAGTGATATAATTTTTTCTTAAGTTCATCAGTCAATCTCCACCCCGACATGATTTAAATTATTATTTGTCTATAAAAGCAAAAAAAAAAAAACCAATATATGTCCAATCACTTAATTTTCTTTCTTCTTTCATTCAAAATTCAAAAAAATGATATCTTTTGGTATTGAATATGCTCAAAATATATTATTTCAAAACCTTTTTTTTCAAAAAACCTTTTCTAATAAGTTGGTAAAAGAAAAAAAGCAACGTTAAACATTTGAAAAATTTTAAGATTTTGCAAGCATAACTACATGTGTGTACATGTATGTGACTGATGCTACCCCACAGTCTGAACAAGCCAAACACATCAAAACAAAACCTTGATATGACATTTTCAAGCCGAGATCAGAAATTGGTCACAAAAACAGTTTATTTATCGCTCATTGTATGAAATAATGACATGTATATTTCGGGTTTCAGATATCTGTGATGATCACGTTACAAATGAATGTCATTACACGTGATGGCAAAAACAGTTAACAAGCAAAATAAATTAGAAAGTGTTCTTGACAGAATAAGGTCTAATATAGGTTTATTTATATACGAATTTAACGATGAGAAATAGTTGAAGAAATGGTGTTATGATGTGATCTTTCAACTTTTTCAGAATGTGTTCTTTTGACGTTAGATAGATTTAGTTTTGGTATGAACCTCAATGGTAGTTTGAAAAACTGTTTACATTTGTCGAAAAGTTAAGGCCATTTACAAGAATTAAAAAAACGTAATAGACTGTCAATGAAAATATCAATAATGTGTTTAAAAATTCTTTGAACTAATGTTATCCAAGTTTACAATTACTCAATCTTCATATAAGCAAAAAACAGACACACAACGTTATCGAATATCGAAGTACTGCTATTATTTATGGTTGATAAATACACATACGGTATATACTCAACATATCAATTGTTCATCTGAAAATACCAATACACACTAAAAGTAATCCATTGTCTGTTTAAGGAGATTTTTATGGGCAAGTATCCACGGTAACAAGTCCCCTTATACAGACCAGGGGATAATGTGTTTTCACTTCTTTTGTGTACTGCTTTACAGCGCTATGACCATAGCTTGTTTTTGACCATTCAATTCATCATGATATCTTGAATTGTTTAACATTTGTAACAACTGCTTTATTTGCAAAAAGACATCAAGTTTAAATGTACTTGATCAACATGTATGATCTTGCTCACAGATTG
>JAJLVH010000072.1:629-19424 GCA_030570155.1 Magnusiomyces magnusii
CCAGAGCCTGTATTGAAAGAATTAGAATCCGGTGTTTTATTAAGAATTGAACGTTTCATATACATTGAATCACCATTAGTGTTTTGCTGACTCTCAGAGTTTCCGGGTGCCATTACTTGACTATCGGAGCTATTTTTGGGTATATCATCTTCTTCTTCTTCTTCTTCACTTCCCTCATCTTGGTCATTATTGTTATTTTGTCGGTCTTGAGCACCTCTATTATTTATATTTCGACTTTGGATTTGGGACTGGCTTTGATCATTTGAATCATCGTCAGCTTCATCTTCTTTCAAAGTAATTTTTAAAGTTTCCTGTAATTCACTCCTATCCCGTAACATGCTTTCTATTTGCCGTTTGACAGGAAATGGATATCTGAAATACTTTGCGTGCTTCAACTGTTTTTGACGAGCAGGGTCATCACAAGAAAGCCAGCCATCATCGTTAAACGTCACACCCTCCTTATTTCCCAAAGCTGCATAGGTAACGTATTTATCCTTAGTGTTTCTGATATGATGCTTGACAGCACTAATCAATGTTGGAAGAGAGCGGTGATCTGGTATGTTGTTTTCTTTATTGAATTTGACCAAATCTCTAGTGACGGCTTCCAAAATATTATTGGTAAAACTCCATCTGACTTCTGTCTCGCTATCGCGAACCACGTGAGCCAAACTATTGAAAACAACAAGTGTTTGTTCTGTACTCCATTTATTGTAAGAGCCTCGAGAGTTTTTTCCGCCAGCACCAGCCGACACAGATTCAGACCGACCATTGGCAGATTCAGAAACATCTCCATTACCGGAATTGTATTCATCGTTTTGAGATGCACGAGATCGGGCAGATGAAGGTTGTTGTTCTGAAGACATGGTATCATCATCGCGCTGTCGTTTTTGGCCAACAGATATCATTGAAGATTCACCTGTAGGTTGACGCGAGTCGGAATACATTTCAGTAGAATTTTCGTCTAAATTATCATGACGGTTGATGTGATGGAGGTGTTGTTGTCTTTGTAACTGGTGAAAAGGATCAGATCGAGTTTCTGCTTGTTGTTGATACCCCCTTTGGGCATGTATTTGATTAGTGGTGGATGAACTGTTGAAGTCATCCAAACCAGAAAGAGAAGCGTTGTTCATGTGCCTAGAAAGTTGTCGGTGAGAAATTGTTGATTCGTTTAGTGCTGAAGGAACAGGAGGAAAGCTGAGTCCGTTTAGTGCGCTGTTGTTACTAGGTGTATTGTTAGCTGAACCACTACTGATATTATTGTTGTTATCAGTATTAGATAGATTAGATCCTACTGCTCCTGGATGTGGTAGAGATACAACCGAATGCTGTTGTTGTTGTTGCTGCTGCTGTTGCTGTCTTGAGGTTCTTAGATTGTAAGGTTGAGGATTAGAAAAAGAAAAAGAGTTTTGATCATGTTGAGAAAATGGTCGTCGAGCCATTATGTCTCAAAAAGATAGACGGAACTGTTTGCTTCTTTATATACGATTTCACAAAAAACAAAAGATGGAGTTTATGTTATTTTCAAAAAAAACAAAAAAAATAAAAATCACAGTTCAAAACGAAACACGTCGTTGGCTCTTGAAAATATAAAAACAAGGGTTTTTTTGAAAAAAACGAGACGCGTGTGGATATGTATCGAGGGGGTTTCCAAAAGTGGTGGCCGCGCCCAACATTCAGATTATGTCACGCGTGACTAATTCCACGTGACATACGGTAAATGCAACAATTGATAAGTTAAACCAATTGATACCAACAAATGTTCACAAATGTGGATAGGTTGAAAAAATGAGAAATGAGTGCAGTGTTATTGTGTTTTTTGAACGAAGTCGGAATGTTTGGTTAATTCATAGCTATTTGATTTAAAAGCTCAGATTACAGCTGACACCATGATTGTCGAACTAGTAATGATAATCAACAATTAGTTCTGTTTAAAAAAATGTGATAAAAACATTTCATATTACGAAAAAAATTAACTTATTCTGTAAATATTTATATTTATTCTTCTACTAATTGCAAGGATAAAGAATATGCCAAATATCAATGGCGTGAAATAATGTCGGGAAATTGTGCAGGCCACTTTATTGCCATCACTATTACTTTAATCATTTTTTGAAAAGTTGAAAATAAAAATTCAACAATATTATCCCACACTAACTTTTTGGGTGTATTGAACCAAAACATGTTTTTGTTTCTTATCTAGACTGTTCATTAGTAGTATTAGCATTAATTTCATGTCAGTTACATAAATGAATTATTCATTACATTAGTACAAAGTCGCAGAAACTGTATCAATACACGAATCTGTCATCCATGGAAAAAGCTGTACACAATGTATCTTTTTATCAATGTTGATCATTGTTTATAATAGAACAATATTAAACATTTTTTGTTTATATGGTCGTGATTACTTCATTTTATATCGGGGCTTATCAACAACAAAAAAAAAAAAAAAAATAGTGAAATTTTTTTTTAAAAGCTAAAAAATGAAAAGCGGAGTACACACAAATGGCATCATAACAAGCGTCTGACCAGATTTCACCAATGGTATTGAAAAGGCTCCTAAAATAGTTTCTAGAATTAAAACTAGGTGCAACCCAAAAACATTTTAAAGCTTGGCAATACTTAAAAGTGCAAAGTAACTTTGGAGCATTAAGAATTCACAGCCAAGTCGAGATAATGAAACACCATTACAATATGAAATAAACAAATATAGTATGCATGTAGTATTAGGTTCTGTTTAACTGGCACTATCCTGATTAAATGATAGTGTTTGACACTTTTTAAAAAAAATTAGTCAATTGTTATTGTTGAAAATATCCAAACGTTTGTATAGAAGAAATCAAGTTTACAATATCGAATAAAATGGCATCAGTTGAACGTCAAAAATCTAAAAAAATCGTTCACTGTTTACTTTTTTCTTTGAAGGAAAAAAAAAGTTCTTTTTGTCAATATGTACACACTTGTTGTGATTGGTTAAAACGCATTTACAAACCCCCTTTAGCCGTTTAACTATTGTTGTTCACACAAAACTTTAAGAAATTTACAATTTATAGCAAACCACACAACTCACGATTTACAGATAAAATTATAATTAATCATGATTATTACATTGTATTGTTTGATCTGTGTTGTTTCATAAATAATGAAAAAAAAAAACATGCGTTTGGTGAAGATGATTTTGGTATTCGTACTTGTTGAATTTTTAAAGAGGCTATGCCGTTTGTGGTTTTCAGGGAGCATTTAATTCTGTTCATATTTCAACTATATATATCATTCAAATTTCATCTATTGTAGTTGAAATAATCAATCAAAATAACTTTATAATAATTTCATAATAATAAAAACAATAACCATAATGAACAAAGTGCAAATGTCAAAATTTCCTCAGCCAAGTCGACACCATAATCATCATCTGTTGAATCATCAACGGCCTCATCACGAACCTCAAGATTATGATTCACAAGTCTCAGCAGGCATCTACGACTTGAGTGGTACATTTTACCAAACCTATTCTCCAGTTGATTCACAATCCCAAAACCAATCAAATACGTTAAACCAAAACTTGAGTCAATCATCCAATCGTCCACAATCATATTTAAATGATACAAATAGTATATATTCCAACTCAAGAACATCTTCAAATCTTCTACCTCCTACAACGCGAGTATTTGTGTTTCGTCGAGCACCTCCCATTCACGCTTTTGATACACACATCACAGTATCAAAAGTCGGGGAAGAACTTCAAAGAACAGACTCAATGAAAGATAAAATCAAAGCAAAAGCTTCTAAATATTATCCAAAACAAAAAGAATATGCAATTAAATAGGAATTAATTTATTTTGTTTAGATTTTTATTCATTCAGTTTTGAATTGTTTTTTTTTTTTTTTTATTCCAAACTACCTTATTTTCATTTGTGACAACTGATAAAGTTGCATTTGTGGCACTTTTTTTAACTACCTTCGGGATTTGACATTACATTTACATTGACGTTTATGGCACCATGCAACAAGTACGATTTAATTCTCAAGTGGGTCAATTGCTATTTGTGTAATTTTCATTCTGATCAAGATACCATGAAAAATGTTTAAATGCTAAAACCGGTTTTTATAATTATATCATACCAGTGGAAGAAGGTTATTACGAACAAATGGTGCAAAAAAGATCATTGTACAACTCCTTTATATTTTGACCAAAAGATGGAAAGAACTGAAAGAGATGCCAGTGGAAAATGTGGTAGCGTTATTGATCAAGTTGATAAAACAATTGACAAATCCTAAAAACATGAAAATATATGTACAAGAAGAACACCATTTGATCAATATTTTAAAAATATTGCAGCTTCATTTTTGGATAACATCAACTCTATTTTGCACGATCAAGAAGAAGCACATAGCTCACTTGATTTGGCGAAACATAAGATTGAATATTTTGGTAATGAGTTTGAAAAGCTTGGGCTTAAAGTTGGGGTTCAAGATATCAATGTGTTTAAGGATGATGGGAATGAGCATGATGAATTTTGAATTGGTCTTTTTTTTTTCAAATCACAGTCTTGTTTTAAAAGTTTTTTATTATCTTTCCAATATTTGTTTCATACTAGCTGTAGTCGTCCTCGAGTAATATGACAATTATCATTCTACTGATTGGATTTGTATTATCATTTGGTTGATTCTAACAAACTAACTCGGCTATTTTCTTTTTTTTTTTTTTTTCGACTTAAATCATTGATAAAAAAAACAGTTAATAAATAAAAATAATTAAAAATTATATATATAAAGAATATTAAAATAATAAGTAAAAATGTTAGACAAAGCTAATGCAAAATTTTCTAAAAGGTTTTTGAGGATACTATATATAAGAATCTAAGAATAAAAAAAAAAAAAAAGAAACAATGAATAGGTAGAAATGTAATTAATAATTTTAAAAAATAAAAGAATGTCAACCCAACTTTGATTCTTACTCATAATCCACATCAACATATCCACCATTCACAGAGTTGCTGCTTACAACTCCCTTGTTAACCAAAACTTCTTCAAGTTCTTTGATAAATCTTAAAAATGTCGAATTGGATCCTTTCATTTGATAAACAGAAATAATTGTCAAATGCTTTGTAGTAACCCGGACACCACCATTTCCATTGATATCACTGCCATTAGTATTTTTACTGCTGTTGTTACCATTGTTGACACTGTTGGTATTTTTTCGACCTCCACTAAGCAACCGCTTAAACAATGCTTTACTATTAGATGTAGAGCCATTGTTGTTGTTTACGCTGCTTGGTCCATTAAGCACAGCTGGGTTAAGTGGCTTGATTGGAACACTTTCTCTTACTTTTTGCATTTCCAATTCAATCAAAAACTTTGTAGACCGTAACGACAAAACATTTCGTGACGACACTTTGGCAGAAATCTTAATCTTCAGTGGAACCTGAGAGGACTGCACACCTTGGCTTTTGGATGGCTGGATTCGAATTTGGCTTTGGCCAAGTTCCTCAACTTTAATGTCAGAAACACCATACTGTTTCCATTCACGCAAAGTATTGAGTAACATGTTGCGAATGGTGGGTGATGAAGATGTAGACGTGTATGAAGTGTACGGCATATTTTTGTTGTAATTGGACAGCAAATTTGAAGAACTAAGCGAGCTGAAGCGGTTAAGTCTAGGTGCTGGGTTTTTGGATTGAGCTCTTTGAACTGGCTGTGAGGTGGTATTTTCATTGTCATTATATTTTTGGTTTTGAGAAGACAAATTTAACATCTTCATGAACCAGTTTTGTTTCATGTTATCTCCAAAACTTGAATGGCTGGTATTAATTCTAGAACCATTGGCGTTATTATTGCTAGCTCGAGGTTTAACATGAGCATTAGATGCAGCTGAGGTAGTATTAGTAGGCATTGTAGCAGAGATATGAGCAGGTAAAGGTCTAGGGTCAGACTTGTAAACAGAGGCAGTAATGCTTTTGCTACCTTGAGAAACAACACGTTGACTTGTACTAGTATTTTGTGGTTTTTGAGTATAAGAATTCACGCTCGACACAGTAGTATGATGAGAAATTCGTGACATGTAAGAAATCTGAGATGATCCACTGGCAGCCCTAGAGTTGGATTGAGATGGCGGTGGAGTAATCATTCTGTTATTGACACTAACAGTATTGCTTGTTATATTGTTGATATTGTTATTAGCAGCTGAATTAGAACTTGAAGAAGATGGAGGTGGAGGTGGAGCCACACGTTTGGGATTGAGTGACAATCTTCTAAAAAGAGTACTCTTTCCAGTGTCATTGTTGATAATTACATTGTTGTTTCCGGTTGGTTTATTTTCATTGTTATTATCTGTGCCACTGGTAAATGGTGAAGTAACCGACAAATTGTCCACGACGGCATCAGAAGCTGAGTGCATGGCATTTTTAACTACAGGGCTCATTGTAACAGGACTACTGACAGAACGAACGCCGCTATTAATGTTGATTGGTTTTAATGTGAAAGCATGGGTGTTTAGTTTTGGAGATTCAATGAAATTGGGTTTGACAAGATGAGGAGGCGGTTGTTGTGGCTGATGCTTTTCTTCATCAATTGTGAATTGATGGCTCTTCAACATATGATGGCTATTACGACGTTGCTTTTGTTGAAGATAGCTTTGGTCATTAATGCTGGTTTCAGGATAATTGGCAAACATACTTTGAGGACGTTGTTTGAATACATCATCTTTATTGGAAATATGTAGCTTATCATTTGACAAAATACTATTGGTGTCCGACCCATCATCCTGTTCATCAAATTTAGTATTATTGCTGTTACTAATAGAACTGTAATTGTTGATGGTTTCATCATTAATGGCACTGAGATCATTGTTGGTAATGTTGTTAAAATCAATGGAAGTAGCAGTAGCAGCAACTGAAGCAGCTCTAGCAGCAGTATGAACATTCTTTAAATGGGCATCATCATAAGTAGGGGTATCTGGAATTTCAGGCAGTTGCAAGTCGCCTGGTAATGGGTAAGCAGTATGCGCAGGAGGTTCAGGTTGAAAAAGATTATGAATTTGTGCGTCTTCAAATTGAAATTCATTTTGAATCAGTTCTGGAGTTTTGTTGGGATCGTCGCTAAAACGAACATCAATTTCTTCTTCAATTGCGTCAGCAAATCTATCGTCTTCTTCAAAAATGAGCGGTAATAAGTAGTTGTTATTGTTATTATTATAGCCACCATTCATATTTCCACGGTTTGCATTAGAGTTGTTTTTGGGAATATGAATCATATGG
Source organism: Magnusiomyces magnusii (assembly GCA_030570155.1). Taxonomy (NCBI): domain Eukaryota; kingdom Fungi; phylum Ascomycota; class Dipodascomycetes; order Dipodascales; family Dipodascaceae; genus Magnusiomyces; species Magnusiomyces magnusii. The sequence continues at coordinate 7,886 of JAJLVH010000072.1, forward strand.
GTCTTTTGGGGGACAGTAGGGACATTATTGACGTGCATCATGTTATTTTGATTGTCAAAATTGTGCAAGTAATCAGAAACGACACGTCGTTCATTGTTATGAGGATGATTGCTAATGGCGGCAGTGTTGTTATAACTAGGAAATGGATCAGAAACAATTCTTGGACGACGGGTATTTGCAGGGGGGTAATTGTTCTTGTTTGGATTTGCGTTGAAATCAAATGCTTCTTCCAACATTGAAGCAAATTCATGGGAATTTTCCATTTCAACATGCTGATTTTGTAGGTTTTCTTCAGTATACTGTGGTTGGTGATTGTATTGAGGCTCATTATTAGATGAAGCAATCCCGTTGTAATTATTAACTTCCTTATTGTAATTAGATCTATCCTGATAACCATTAGGCTCGTTATACTCTCTGGCCTCATTATACTTGGGTTCTTCATAGTTTGAGCCATCATCATTGTAGTCAGCATTATGATATTCAACACTATTGTTATATGGTTCCTCTTGAGTGTACTGATTATAATTGTCAAACTGCTCTTGTATTGGACTCTGTACTTGTTCATGGTATTGTTCTACAGGGACTTGGTATTGATCAGCACTGATATGTGATTCTTCATATGTGGCGATACTTTGTTCCTGCATGTCGCTTAAAACATCTAAAGGCATTGGAGGTGGTGGAGAATTATAACCATTATCGTAATAACTTTTGATTGAATTGCTGGATCTAGTTTTTTGTTTCAAAGATTTGACGGAGGAAAAGGAAACACCGCGCTTGTGAGAAGAAGAAGCCGTAACTATAGAGGATCTTGATGTTGCTCGTGAATGACGTCTTGATGAAAGAGACCGGTTTCTTGCATGATGTCTGGGGTGATTGGTATATGATTGTCTAGAACCTCTAGATGTAATTGATGAAGACTTTTTGATGCGCCTATGGGGTTGTTGTTGTTCTTGAGATTGGATGTTATTAGGGTGAATAGAGTTATGATCTTGATTATCGTAGCGATATTTCATCAACAAACAATAAAAGGTTTTTTCAGAGTTTTGTTTATCAGACATTAATTTTTCAACAACAGCCTCCCTTTTTGCACCATGCCACAAAATCTGTAAATTTTTTAAAATTTCAACATCAATTTCGTCCACAGATTTGATAGGTCTAAAAACGTTGAAAGGTAAATTGATACGATTATTGATTAAATGGCGCCTTTTTGTTTGATATTTTTGTAATAACGGATGTTGAATGATTTCTGGCATTGTAATACGAAGTTCTGGATCAACACAAAGCATTTTGGAAATCAAGTCTTTAGCCTCATCGCTGATATCTGTTGGCATTTGAAAAACGCCAGCTTGAACCTTCATAAGTAACTTGCGAATGTTTTCATCGTCAAAGGGTAAATGGCCTGTTAACAAGGCGAATAGAATAATACCACAGGACCAAATATCGGATGGACCACCATGATAATTTTTACCAGAAACAATTTCAGGTGATGCATAGTGAGGCGAACCGCAGGAGGTTTGTAACATTTTATCATTGACTTCCAACGCAGCCATACCAAAGTCGGCGATTTTGATGTTTCTATTTTTGTCCAGCAACAAGTTTTCAGGTTTGAGATCACGATGACAAATATTGAATTGATGGCAGTAATCAACACCATTGATGATTTGTCTAAAGTAATGGATTGCTTCCTTTTCTTCTAATCGGCCTTTACGCAGTAAATAATCAAACAATTCGCCTCCTTCAATATATTCCAACACCAAATAAAGCTCGCCTTTGTTTTCCCAAACATCATAAAGAGCCATAACATTTGGATGCTCAATAAGTTTCATAATGATGACTTCGCGTTCAATTCCGTAATTGTTATTGTTATTGCTGACAAGTTCTTTAGGAACAATTTTAACAGCAGCCAGCTGACCAGTGATATTATGTTTTGCTAATCGGACTCTACCAGAAGAGCCACGACCCAAAGTGCGACCGAGTCTCCAAGGACCGACATGAGTTTTCGTTCGTTTTGACGCAGAAGAAGGTGTATGTGAAAGTTGTTTATCAGGGTCATTATGTCCATGCTTGGAGCCATCAACATGATCCGAAGGGTTCGGGTCAGCAAGAGACATTATGAAAGAAAAAGCGCAATTGAGACCAGAAAAAAAAAACAAAATTAACAAAAGTTTGATATTCTCAATGTTTTTCTTTAAAAAAAAAGCAAAAGAATTGCAAGAATTTAGAAAAAAAAAGGTTTTCGAGGATTTTTCGACGAAAAATAGAAACAAAAGAAGGGTTGAGAATGGAATGGGTGGGTGTGTATGTATGATACGCGTGCTGAACGCGTGTTAAACGTGTAAATGCGCGTCTGTTGTTGTAACGTGATATGTGTATGATATGCAGATGTTAGTCACGTGACTGAAAATAAAACATGTGATTAATAATCAAATATGTGGCAGCAGCTGTAATGACTTGGTCTGATGACATTTTGTCACAAATTTTGGTTTTTTTTTTTTGAATTTTTGAATTTTTTTGTGACTCAAACAAGACTTTTTTTTTTTTTTTTTCAAACGGTTTTTTCAATTTTATTTTTTATTTCATTTTTTTCAAAAACTCAAAAAAACCGTCAAAAGTGACTCTTTTTTTGTTTCGTCACGTCGATATAAAATTCATTTATAATTGTTTGAAATTCCGCCATGTCTAATAAAAAACCCAAACGGTTCAATCCAGTCGGTGTCCCACTGAACCAGTTCTTTGCTATTGAACCCATTGACAAACCCAAAGTCAAAACGGTAAAGAGTTCTAATCTTTCAAATCATAAACATCAACACTGGTTTCCAAATGAATCTTTTGATCCGCTAGTAGACCTTCAATTTGACTCAGCAACAGCAGATCATCATAGTTTGGCTGATTTCGACAATGATTTACTGCATCTGTTTGACGATGCTAAACAAGTTCTTCAAAACAAAGACCGTATTGATAATCTTCAATGGCGGGTGTCACGCAAAGACGAACGGTCTGACTGCACTGAAACTACCGTCAAATTAGAGTATCCCTGGATTAGTCAAACCACGCCTGATGACACATCTCCAGAATCAGCAGGAAGCTTTTCGCCTTTAATCCAAATCAACAACAAGCCGCTGACTTCAATCAACTCTCGTAAACGTGTTGCTCAGTTTTCTCCAATGATTTCTGCAACTGTTGCTTCTTCAGTCATCAACAAAAAACCCAACGGCAGCGATATAAATACTAATAATAACATCAACAGCAGTGTGCATAGTAGAAGTAGTAGTTTTGTTGGTAGCTTCACCAATCCTGGTCATATAAAATCAGAGGATTATGGTATTCTGTCTCCAGATGATAATGATATTATTGAATTTGATTTAAAAAACAACAAGACCGGCTTTGAGTTTGATTTAGATCCATTAGCCGTCGAAGGTTTTGGTTTGGATACTATTGTTGAAAACACTGCTATTACTGCAAAGCCTCTTCGTCACTCTAAACAAAACCCAATCATGTCTACAATGACGAAACAGCATTCGCTTCCAAATATTCCCGATTTAATGCCATCCAGTTCTTCATCGTTACCAGCCTCGTTGTCCAACTCTTCAAACACAACTGAAGTCCTGATTCCCAGAAAACCCAAACTGGCTCGAACGGATTTGCAAAAAAACGCATCGGTTCTGTCCAGTTCAATGACTTCCATTTCGTCTTTGAATTCCGAGTTTAAAGACCACTCGCGCAAAAACAGTGCCGCCAAGCCTACTCCAAAGCCAAGCGCATCCACCAACCAAAATGATTCAAGCAGCAGTAATAATAATAATAACAGCAACAACAAAACGTCTATCCAGTGTACTAATTGTCACACTAAAACAACTCCTCTTTGGCGACGAAATCCTGAAGGTGAGCCTTTATGCAATGCGTGCGGTCTGTTTCTCAAACTTCATGGTGAAGTTCGTCCGCTTAAGCTGAAAACAGATGTTATTAAGAAACGTAACAGATCCGGTTCTAAAAACATCACCAGTTCTATTCATCATAATTCGTTTCAAAGCTCTGGATCTTCTCATTCTCTTTCTGGCATGGCGAATAGTCCTGGTGTTAACGGTAATTTGAGTGGCAGTCTTGGTAGCAATGCCGGTACTAATGGCACTGGAAATAATCGTGGTATTAAAAGTCCTAGACACATTAGTAACACTAATACTAACAAACCAGTGGGAACCACATTTGTAAACTCCAACATTGCACAATTCCAAAACCAAAATAATAAGACTGCAAAAAATAAAGGAATTGTCAACAATATTAATGATACCAACAATGACATGAACCTTAAACGTCGTAATACTATTTCAACAATCAAAAATAATAATAGCATATTGCCAAAGACTCAAAACAAGTCTGTAGTTGGTTTGTCTAATTTGAACCCAAACCAAAATGGTTTTTCAAACAGTCATCCTACTACAAGTAGCAAGAACGTTTATATTGCACCTAAAAAGATGGTCCCAATAGCACCAATGCCAACTGAACGAAATACTAATGCTGCCTTCAGTCCCAATAGCTATAGCAGTGGAACTTCGCTCAAACAGCAGCTGATTCAGTTACAACAAAAAGATTCATTGATGAAAAAGCAACAGCTGTCTGCTAGAAAAGGAAAAACCAGAAAAATGTCACTTCAGCAAACACCAACTCCAAATTATCAGCAAACTCGTAATGCAGCACATTATCATCATCATCAACACTCGAAATCTTTAGTCACTACACCAACTGCTATGAGTTCTAGTACAAGCACTCCTGCTGCTACAACTGTACATACACCTGTAAGCACGACACCCAATAGAAGTACAATGTTCAACGTACCTGATAGTGTTGCCAGTACTGTCAGCAGCAGCAATGTGAGCAGTTCTAATGTCAGCCGTCAAAGCAGTGTTAGTGCCAGCGGCGGTGACGTTACAGACATTTTGGACTTTTCCAATGATTTGTCTTCAGTGTCTAATTTATCCAAATTGGCAAAACAGCATCAGACTCAAAGTTTTCAAAACCTCTCAAGTCTTGAGCAAAATCAACAGAATCAACAAAATTCCAGTAACGGTCTTCAAAGACACCAACGCCATCAGTCGCTTAGTACAGCATCGTTTGGAAATAGTCCTAACGGGTTTAGCGGTTCATTTAATACTAATGTGTTTAGAAACTTTGCCAACAACAATTCTAGAAAAAACACATTTGATACCAGCAGAAATAATGGCACCAGTCAAAACAACAATAGATTTAATAATGACAGTTCATTCAACACTGATAATAATAATAATAGCAATGATTTCCTTAATTATCCATTGGATCAACCTTTCAACTTTGATGCAAATTCACTTGGTCCACTTGATCCATTAAGTCCAGACAACTTGGCATTACAATTAGATCAAATCAACCAAATAGGAGACGAAATTTTGATCAACACCAAGATTAATACAAATGATATTGGATTTGATTTAGACAGCAGTTTCAATGATGTCGACAATTTTGGAAAAAGTAACGCATTCAGCAATAACAACAACAACTTTGGCAACAATAAACAATTTAATAAAAACACCAACTTTGGCCGAAATGATAGCATAAGTCTAAACATGGACACTCTAAAAAATCATAATATCAGCAACAATACCGATATATTGACCAACGGGTCTAGAAACTCAGTATCTAGCTTTGGTAACAATTCTGAAGATACTCAATGGGATTGGTTAAAATTTGAAATTTGAAAATAAAAAATACAAAACAAAAAATAAAAATAAAACATGTTGAAAAAATACAAAAGTTGTAATGATGATACTAAAATAAATAATTTTGATTTAAAAAAAACAAAAAAGTTTTTTTGAAATGTAAGAAGTTTGTCTTGTTCTTGACTACAATTTTGGGTTACAAAAAGCAAAATAATAATATAATTTCAACCATTTATGTTTTATTAATGTTTTTTAAGTCAGTTCATGATATAATAATGCTGTAAGTCAATTGAAATAAAAAAATTCATTTATAAAATGAAACCTCAAAAGTAAAGATGATATCAAAAAGGTCACACTAAAGCAATTTTTTAATGGCCCGATGGTTTAGTGGTATAATTCTCGCTTAGGGTGATCTAAGCAATTTGCGAGAGGTCCCGGGTTCAATTCCCGGTTGGGCCCGTCAAATTTTTTATTTCAATTTTTTTTTTGTTTCAAAAAAACTTTTAATGATTTGATAGTTTTAAATTAATAAATACATATAAATTCACTACTGTTTATTCTTTTGTCGGTCTTCAATAAACTTGTAAATGACAGACATGTCTTTATTCTTAAAAGCTTCATTTTTTTCAACCTCAGAATACACATTAAACGCGCTGTTAGCCAACAATAAAGAAAGATTGGCATCTTTTGCAGCATCAATAGCCAAGCCCAAATCCTTCTTCATCAATTGAACACCAAATCCATTTTCATAGTGACGGGATGAAGGGGCGCTAGCAAGAATGTCAGGGACGGGGTTATTGACATCTGAAGACCAACAGCGGCCAGTTGACGAAGACACGATTTTGGAATATAGAGGCAGTGAAAGACCCAATGATCTAGCAAGCGAAAACGATTCGGAACAGGCAATATTTGTGAGCGCCAAAAGGTAATTGTTGGCAAGTTTTGCAGCAAGTCCGAGCCCAGAACCGCCACAAGGAACGATATTGGTGCCCATTTTAGAAAGTGTAGGAGTTACCACGTTTCTGTAAATACTAAGAGAATCGTCGTCGGGGGTCTTTACGTGAGCGCCGGTAGCTTCAGCAGGGCCGCCGCCAACCATAAAGGTTAAAGAGGAATTGATTGCGCCTAATACACCACCAGAAACGGGAGCGTCAAAGAAATAACAGCCAAGGTCATGAGCCTTGTTGCCATTTCTAAGTGATGTAGCTATATCAACTGTAGATGAATCAATAAATACTTTTTTAGTGCCAGAAGAGCCGCTCATACCATTAAATATTTCAGCATAAACGTCATCTACATTTTTAGGAGTAGGAAGCATGGTAATAATAACATCAGACTTTTCGGCAACATCATAAACATTAGACTCTGTCGAAACAGGAGCAGCTGCAATTGCAGATTGAACCGAGTGTAAAGCATGCTCAGATATGTCAAAGATATGAAGCCGGTCTTCGGAAGCAAGAGATTTTAACAGATTTTTAGCCATTGGAAGGCCCTAAAAATAAAAACACGCCATATTCAAGTTAGTTTAGACTCAATTGTGAAGGCCAAGACTGTGGGGTAATCAACTTAAAATGTGGGGGATAAACGTACCATTCTGCCTAGGCCAATGAAACCATACGACTTCAGGGCAATCGGAGTGCTGGAAAAATGACGACAGGTATTAGGTTTTATGGCCGAGAACAATTTTTTGGAAATGGTTGGATCATTGCAAAGACAAATGATTTAGTGATTTGAAATATGAATGAAATACAAGAGAATTAGAGTGGAAACAGAAACTAAGAAACTTGGAAAACAAAATTCGCTCAAGCAGGATCCACAATGCCTTTTATACCAATTGGAAAAATGAAATGAGCCCGGCTTCCGCAGGTGATGTTCGAATCACAATGCCGGTGAACGAAACTACAATTGTAAATCTCCGGAAACGGAACGGTTGTGTGCATTTCGGTCACGTTTTTGCAGTGTCACAAAAAATGTGGAGGCGGGGATCAAATCAAGTGGTTTGACATGCAATGCCAAAATAACGCCCGTAAAACGTGTCTTGGCTTTTTTGGATTTTTTGGCTGGCGTAATTTTCAAACCTTCTTTCATCCCAAATATTTTGCTTTATTTACAAATAAAACACAAAAAAAGCCACGTCAAATTCTGGAAATTGGGTCTGTTTGGCCTTTTTAGCAACACAAATTATAAACATAAAGCAAAAAATATCACATTCTCAATTTCAGTTCATAACAAGTAGCCATGTCATCTAATCCTTTACAGGCTACTGATCCAGCTCTTACTGATAACTCAGTCACTTCGCCAACATCCAAAAAATCTTTCTTCAAGTCTCTTAAAAAGAAACTTTCGTCAAAACCACCAAATTCAGCACCATCTCCTCCAGAATCAGCAACTTCTTTGCCTTCTGTAACATCTCCTAATGACAAATCACAAGTGGTAGATAAGAAACCTATTTCAAAACCAAAACAATCTACTCCTTCTCCACCACCAAACCCTAATACACAACCGATAAAAAACACTACATCATCTCCACCCAGCCATGAAGAACTTCACGATTGTTCATTTAAAGTTGCTGTTGCCGAAGATTCCAACTTGAAATATCGCCAATCTATGGAAGACGCTCATGTGTACATTTACAACTACTGTGATGTTCCAGATGCGGGCTACTTTGCCGTTTTTGACGGCCATGCCGGTGCACAGGCTGCCAAATGGTGTTCTGAACGTCTTCATGAACTTGTCCGAACGTGCATTTTGCGAAATGAAGGAATCCTTCCTCCTTTACAATCTACTCCAGCATCCAAACCAGAACCAAAAGAAAAAAAAAGTAAATGGTTTACTCGGAGTTCTTCCGATTCTTCTAGCCAAAAGCCCTCAAAAATTACTGATTTCAGCAAATCATCAGTAGCAGAAGCTAATGCTCACGCACTAGAAACTTTAGATCCACCATCATCATCTCCATCTTCCTCATCTTCGTCAGCCTTTACTGCAAAGTCTAAAGATCCCAAATCAATTTCTAAAATTGAACGTGTTCCACTAGCTTTCAAGTCTGCATTTTTGGATGCTGATTCTTTAATGTCTAAATCCATTCCTTCTCATACCGGAACAACAGCTGCTGTTGCTGTAATCAGATGGGAACGTCCAGATCTTACAAAACCTACAGAAGAAGAGGATTCTAAATCAATTGTCACAAATTCTACTGATGAAAAGTTACTACCCAATGCTACGGCATCTACTGATACAAACACCAACAATTATTTGTCTGTAGCCCAACAACCCAATGAAAATGAACAAGTCAATCCTGTACCGATGAATGGTACATCTCAAGATACCACATTTACAACTATAGACAATATATCCACAACTGAAGAAGTAGAACATGAAGGCGAAGATGCTAAAGATACCCTTTCAGATCTTCGCACTAATGGCCTCAGGAAAGTAACAACCAATAATGCATATTCCATAGGGCCAGCAGTTCAAGAAGAACTAGATGGGTCAGTTCCTTTAAGCCAGGTGAAAACAAGCATGTCTGTTATGTCGCGTAAGTCTTTTCAGCACAGCGTGGTTGGTGGAAACCGTAAGCGTGTGTTATATACCGCAAATGTTGGTGATTCGCGTATTGTATTGTGTCGTGGAGGCCGTGCTCTCAGGCTCACCTATGATCACAAGGGCTCAGATGAATCCGAAAGGGATCGTATCGTACGTACGGGTGGACTTATGCTTGGCAACCGAGTTAATGGCATGCTTGCAGTAACACGCTCGTTAGGTGATGGATACATGAAATCCCTTGTTACTGGGTTTCCATATACCACACGTACTGAGCTTACGCCCGAGGACGAGTTTTATATTATAGCATGTGACGGCATTTGGGATGTGTTTTCAGACGCCCAGGCTGTCACGATGGTTCGAGACATTATGGATCCCGAAGAAGCTGCAAAGGTTTTAGTAAACAAGGCTATCGAAGCGTATAGTACAGATAACGTTACATGCATGGTTGTTCGATTGGATCCAACGGTTTGCGAAGGTTAAAAATGGAAGAAAACTAATGGTTTTGTATTTGTAATTTTTTTTATATTTATATGTATATTACAAGATTTTGTAAAATAGTTTTTAATGAATATCTGGATCAAAATGTAATTGTAAATGATTGATTACAAATAGTTACTAATCATACTTAATTGAATTGTAATCTTAACTAATTCAGTTAAAGTTGATTTATTTTGTTACAACAAATGTCATTTCACAACATGCAACTATCAAGTAACAAACACTACCACCACCAACCAATACAGCCAATCAATGACGAGATCCCACCGTTGTCCACTCCTAGCCCTCAGATTTTTCACACACACCCATTTTGCAGTTCCAATTATTATTTTTTTTTTTTTACTCACCACCACCGTTTTATTTTTTTTTTCTCACCAAAATAGCCCTTCCTTTGCGTAAAGGTCGCTTGATTCTTTTGTATCCAAATATTTTGTAAACCCTCAAACATGTCCTTTTTGGCCCGTTCTGTTGCTCGCAAGGCTTTTCCTGCCGTTGCCCGTCCTCTTATTGCAAGAAGAGGTTTTGCTGAAGCTGTTCCTGCCGACAAGCTTAGACTTTCTCTTGCTCTTCCTAATTCCGTATGTATATATATGCTTGATGATGGCTTTGGACTAGGTCCATGAGATGATTTTTTTGAATGGTTGACGAATCATTTGACTAACAATGCTTTTAGACTCTTTACGATAACGCCGATGTGTAAGTTTTGTGATTTGTCTTCGATAATGTTCAACCTGTTTGAGTGTGTGTGTTTTTTTTCCTCGACATGTTATCAATTCAACAACCTCGAGAACTATTTACCCTGATTTTTATTTCTTATTTTGTCAATGATTCATTTTTTTTCTGATACCCAAAGTTTCATCCACAAAACTACAAACAAAGATACCAACATTCGAGCTCATTTCATTATCAAGATATTATCATAATCATTAAAAATATGTTTTCACTAACATTTCATGTTTAGTGTTCAGGTCAACCTTCCTTCTACTGCCGGTGACATGGGTATTCTCGCTAACCACGTTCCCACTATCCAACAATTGAGACCCGGTCTTATTGAAGTTACCGAGTCCGACGGTAAGACCAGCCAATTCTTTGTTTCTGGCGGTTTTGCTACCGTTTCTGAAGGCTCTGTTTTGTCTGTCAATGCTGTCGAAGCTTTTGCTCCTGAAGATTTCTCTTCCGAGGTATGACCAATTCTTTTTTTATTATTATTTTTTTTATTATTTATTTTCAACAATTGTTAATTACACATTACTAACATCATTATAGGCTGTTAAGAAGCTCACTGCTGAAGCTCAAAAGAATGCTACTTCTTCTGATGCTGCTGTCGCTGCTGAGGCCAAGATTGAACTCGAAGTTCTCGAATCTCTTGCTTTCTACGTTAAATAAATATAGAATGAAGAATATTTATTAAGACTGGAAAAATAAAACAAAAAATAATTGACAACAAAAAATCAAGATGGAAAAATTATACAAGTTTTTTTATAAAGCTTGAGATGTTACTTTTTCCTACTTTTTATTTTTTTTATTCCTAAAATAAACCATGTTTTTTTCTTACTAATCCTTCAAATATATATATTTATACATATATACATATAATTATTCTATGCATCGTTATCAATTTCTTTTCATGATTTTTTTTATAAACGTTGTGGAACAAGAATACCTCATTAACCAAGTTGAAAAACTCAAACTAATTTTAAACATTTGATTACAAACATTTAAAGATGAATCAAAAAATTCAACGATTGTTATAAAAAAATAAACCAAAAACGTGCAAAAAAACAAAGTTGATTGATTGATTGATTTTATTC
>JAJLVH010000073.1:0-19289 GCA_030570155.1 Magnusiomyces magnusii
GCTTCTACTGGATCTACTGTTTCTACAGCTTCTACGGCTTCTACAGCTTCATCTGGATCTACAGCTTCTACAGCCTCATCATCTACTGGATTCAACACAGCTACATTTGCATGTGCTCCAACTGACATCACATCTACAGTTGTAGGTGTCTCATCTGGATTCACCAACTCTGCTGGTTCTACCACATTCTCTACATTTGAAACTACTTCATACTACTGCATCTCGGCTTCCACTGCTTCCACTGCTTCATCCACTGCTTCATCCACTGCTTCTACAGCTAATACAGCTACTACAGCTACTACAGCCTCTACTGCTTCAACATCTACTGGATACAATCCAGCCACATTCACTTGCGCTCTAACTGATATCACATCCACAGTTGTCGGAGTCACATCTCTTATCACCAACTCTGCTGGATACACCACGTTCTCTACATTTGACTCTACCTCATACTACTGCATCTCGGCTTCCACTGGATCCACTGCTTCGTCCACTGCTTCCACTGCTTCTACTGCTTCATCCACCGGATTCAACACAGCTACATTTGCCTGTGCTCCTACCGAAATCACATCTACAATCGTAGGTGTCTCATCCCAATTCACTAATGCTGCTGGATCTGCAACATTCTCTACATTTGAATCCACTTCTTATTATTGTGTTTCTAGCGGCTCTGGATCTACCGCTTCTACAGCCTCCACTGCCTCATCATCTACTGGACTCAACACAGCTACATTCACATGTGCTCCTACTGATATCACATCCACCGTTGTCGAAGCTACTTCACAATTTGTTAACTCTGCTGGATCTACCGCATTCACTACGTTCGAATCTACTTCTTCCTACTGTGTTTCCGGCAGCTCGGGATCTGCAGTCGAATCTGGTTCCCAGACTATTACTTCATCTCAGTCTCAGCAAACTGCTCAATCGTCAGGTGGTTCTGAATCTAGCCATATTTGCACTAAGGAAATTTGTGAAGAGGCTCTCAGCAACTACTACCACACCCACAGTGCTTCTGGTCAAGCTGGCGATACCGTCATCCCTGCCGGTGGATCTGCAACTGTTACCTGTGATGTATGCTCAGAAGTCCTAAGTGGATCAGCTACAAGTGGCTCAATTGTTCAATCTACTGGTTCTAACAGCTCTGGCTCCGGATCTGCTGGTACTGGATCTACTGGCACTGGATCTACTGGCACTGGATCTACTGGTACTGGTTCTAGTGGAACTGGATCTAACGGCTCTGGCTCTGGTTCTGGTTCTGGTTCTGGCTCAGGTTCTGGTTCTGGTTCTGGTTCTGGCTCAGGTTCTGGTTCTGGTTCTGGTAACGGCTCAGGTTCTGGTTCTGGTTCTGGTTCTGGTAACGGCTCCGGCTTCACTATCATTGGTGCTGGAAACTCCGCCACTGTTAGCTGCGAAACCTGTGCTGAATCTCAAGTAACTGTTAGCTGCGACACTTGTGTTGAATCTCAAGCAACTTCTGTCACTCAATCTGATCTTTCAGTCTGTCTCAGTGGTAACTGCTTGAGCGAAACCGCACCAAGATCTTTAGTCACTTCTGCCACATTTTCTGGTTCCGATGGCAATTTGAGTAATATGGTTTCTGTAACTGCTACACAAACACTTATGAAGCGTGATTATATTGCAGATACCCAAGCTAATGTTGATTCTAATTCTGAGTCACAAGCAATTCAGGTTTCAGGTAGTGCTACTGCTTCTATTGTTAGCCCTGGACCAAGCTTAGCATCAACTGCTTCTTTTGCTGTTTCTTCATCCGCCGCCGCAGTTGTTGAAGCCAACTCATCATCTTCGTCATACTCTTCCTGTTCTGAGTCGCTAGAACAGGTCAATGGAAGTGACGGATTGAACTACAAAATGTATTTCTGGTTGTCTATTACTGCTATGATGATTACTATTTTGATTTAAATCCTTGATGTTGCTTAACATTTGCAAAATTGATCTAAACAGCAAAGGATTAAAATTGAACTAAAAACGAAAAAACGAAAAAAAAAATCTTGCCTTAATACACTTCTTAATAGAATTCTTCTGTTTGTATGATATTGACGCAAAAAACCAGGCATTTTTTGTGCTCTATCATCTCTTATTTATTTATTTATTATGGTTGCTTATTGGCTACCAGTGCCGTCTTACAATTATGTGTGAAACTTGATGTAATAATTTATTTTAATATATACTTTTATTGATAATTCTTTCTTGCGAGTGATGAGTCTTTACTATCAAAAACGGTTTTAAATATTCTTTTTAGACATTTTTATTGGTCAAAAATGGGGTTGGTTTGTTGCAACAACTAAAACCTGTCTCAGACAAAACCAGCCCTTATTATTATCGTCTGTGCCTCAAAATACGCACAAAAAAACGCGGCGTATATTTAGTCACGCGAGACAGATAAAAATAGCAACTTGTGTATGTAAAATCAACTAGTTTTATATGTGTCATTAATGGACTGATTCAACGATCCATCCTTTTTATATTTATTTATATTTTTTTCAACCATTGACTGTGATTTAAAGCGACAATAGATAAATAATTAAGAGTGAATACCTTTTGTTTTCATTTACGACAAATAAAAAATGGCCAAAACAAAGAACAATACCAAAAAGTCAGCGTCATCAGCAGCAAAAAGCAGCATTAATGCCAAGTTGAACCAGTCGCTGAATCAATCGATGAACCAGCCGTCAAACCAGCCTAAGAATCTAAACATTGCGCCTCACCCACAAATCGAAGAGATTGAGACGATGCAAGATTTCCGAAAATATACAGGAATTGCAGATATACCCGATGTTCCGTTAGTCAAGCAGATTGAACACTTGCAAGCCGAAGCAAGACGCCGAGAAAGCGCGTTGAAAAACCGGCCAGTTGACAAGAACAAACCAATCAGTGTTGATGGTAGTGGCAGTAACTATAATGGACAAAGATCAGGAGGTATGAGAAAAGTCAGCACATCTTCGTATACCCCATCACGATACAGAAAAGGCAAAAACCCAGAAAGACCATCAGGGGTTGGTCAAAAGGCTGAAGAAGATCAAGACGAATACCTTGATAGCGATGCAAGTTATGAAGAAGAATTTGTTTACGAAACCGATTCTGGAGCCGAGCAACCAGAAAGTGGTCCCAAGATTAAGAAAATGCGCATCAAGAGACATCCCAAAGCCACAAACTCACGCACCCAACCATCTAACCACGGAAAAAAGACGAACCCCGATGGTGATGATGAAGAAGAGGAAGGAAAAATGATGTTTGCCATTTTGGACTATACCCAGCTTTTGATTCCTCTTTTGTCTGCACACATCATTTTCGACATCCTTGTGCGGGTGCAGTACGCGCAAGACATTAGCTGGGAAAACGTCACAGAGCAACTTGAAATCTTACAAAAGGCCGCGTATGCTGCGCCAGTCCTGTTGACTCTTCATTTGGTTTTTGATCACAACAAAGACCGTCGCTGGTTTAGAATTGCCAGCTTTTTTGCTTCAATTGGAATCGCGTGCTATTTGGTGCATATTTCAGAAGAGTTTGGATACTATTTCGTCATGAAAAGAGCGCCTCCTTTGGGCACCCTGCTGATTTGGTTGTTTTTTGAAATGCATTGGGCTTATTCGGCTGTTTCATTGATTGTGGTTGCCTTTTGGATGTGGCTTCATGGATATTCGATTTGAAATAACAGAATTCATCATCAAAACTATTTGTTCCGAGAAAAAGTGCCTTTTTTTTGTTTTTTTATTATGTACAACAGTGTAAATTTAAATAAATATATAAATTATAAGAAATATAAAATAAAAAAATAAAAAAAACATTTTTATAATCCTGCCTCGCCAACACTGGAAGAAAGCATGGGTTCCATATAATAATCAAATCTCAAAGAGTCTTTACCAACTGGCTGCTCAAATGGTTCCATGTTTTGGTCAGATTGTTGTTGGTGCTTTGGCTCAAAAGCAAGTGAAGATCTCAAACTGGTAAACGAATTGTTACTAGGAGTAAATACATCATCGATGGGCATCGAACTGGGGAAACGACTAGATGTATGGCTAATATCGATTCCAACAGCAGCACCAAAGCTTGAATGTTTTGAATGGCTAGATTTGTTGCTGACAGAACTAGTTGAATGAGGTAATCGGCTAGATAATAGCGACACTTTCTTTGGCACTGAAAGACCCAAAGACCTGTCGGGTCTTATTTCGACACTATTACTACCAGAGCTTTGACCATTCTTGAAATAGTCAGTCTCATGCATAATTTTGAAATACTCCGGTGGTGAAGCTATTGTAGAATCGCTAGGTTTTGTGTTGCTTTCTAAAGACTGGTATAAACCGGATCGGCTACAATTAACTGGGGTAGGCTCTTCAGTAAAACTGTTGACGGCTGGTGATGCAGGAGAACCAACTGCAGTAATATCACCGTTATGAGAAGACACAACATCGTCACATTGACTCAAGTCTACAATAGAACTTGAGCTGAGATTGTGGTCATCTCTACTGATACTGGAACCAAAACTCTCATCACTTGAATTACTAACCTGTCGTCTGCTTCTACTGGTTGCTGGGCTTCTAGTATTTACCATTGAAATAGAAGAAACCATGGTTCTTGAATTTATAGACGAGTGAGACGATATCACACGGCCAAGCGATGAAAATCCAAACGAACCAGAAGCCAAACTAGAATTGTCAGCGTTTTCAACAAAAAGTGGATCACTCAAGGCTTCAGTAAATGAAGGAGGATGTATGGAGTCACTGCTTCCATCAAGTGACAATGAACTAAAGCCTCCACGGAATGGTGAAGCAAAAATATCGGATACCACATCATTAACATGTGGTGTACCAAACCCATTCATATTGCCAGCACTAGCAGCATTTGCACCAGGAATGTTGATAGCAGAAATCACAGAAGACGAATTTACCAAAGAGGATGTAGAGCCCATGCTATAGCTCACCGAGTCTTGGTCATACACAACTTGTTCGTCAACAGGACTACCAATAATAGAATCATATAAAGGCAAATCAACACTTTCATTTTTGCAATACTTGGACAAAATAAAAATGGGAGTATCAATCATTACCTCAAAGAAACGACGTTTGGTTTCAGATGGTAACTGTTTAGAGACTCGGAAAGAAACTTGTAAACGATGATTGACATGAATAAAAGGGTTATACACAGCATCAGGACGAAGAGACTTAAAATGATCGCTGTTTGATGTCGGATTAGTAAACTGATGTGAGGCCAAGGCATCCCAGTTATCCTCTCTAGAAATAAAGCTCAAATCGCAATTAAGATTTGTAGTTGTAGAAAGAACTTCGTCATCAAAGGTTTCCATGTCACTCGATATGCCGGCATCTTTAGAAGCACAAGGAGCAGAGCTAATAGAGTCTAAACCTTTGTTCGTCACATAGTTGACAATGTTTCCAGACCTTTTCTTTTTAGTCGCTTCACTAGAAGAATCATGGGGTTTGGTATGAGAACCAGAGCAATCTTCCATTTCAGGCTTGTCCTCTAAAGATTTTGCACGCAATTGGTATAAGGTGACTTTGCGAATAGGATCCAGATACTTGTTGGTTCCACTGCGTACACTGTTGTAACTCACAGATTCCATCACCTGGACCCTAATCCTATGGACCTGGACCTTGTCAAGAGGCGTAAGTCTTATTGACAACGGAATAGACGAGCCCAAAGGAACGTGTTTTTGGGGCAACATGATTTCGTAATGAAGGCGATTATCCCATTTGCGAGATACGGCAATTGGAGCATTATTAGCAGAATCAGACAAGTCTGGTGGACTTCGAATCAGCAGAATTTCACGCTTAGACGATATCGAACTAGAAAACCGCGAGTTGCGTAAGATTTTTGCTTCTAAATAGTAAGAAATATCGCCGCTATTGCACTTGATGGTTTCTGCTGTGCGTGGGTCAATAGCAAGTGTGAAATGGAACACGTAGTCACCTGCGGGGTATAGCGTTCCAGAGTCATTGCTGGAATTGAAGCGCTGGTTATTGGTGTTATCAGCACCATTTTGGAAATAGTTTGGGGTGAACAGAGGTATGTTGTTGAGGGAAATAGGCTGAGGCACATTTGTGTCACAAGAGAATTGTTGCTGGTTGCTTGTTTGCACAGGGGATGAAGAAGGCACAGCCGCATTAGAAGCATTTGAGGATGCAGGTTTCGAAAGGTTCGTAGCGGAACGGTTCTTGACACTGCTGCGAAAGGGCCAAAAGCTTCTGGATGGTCTTTTGGAGGCAGAACTAGGAGGATAGCAGACAGAGGTTTTGGTTTGCGGAGATGGAACAGGAGTTGGCTGCTGTTGACAAGCCGAATTTTGTCCAGGTCGAGATTCCACATTTTGAACAGGTGATTTGAAATTCAGGCCTGGTTTTAATGAGGAAAGGAAGGTTTGGGTAGATGCATTGTTGGGCTTGACAAGGGCTACATCGGCACCCAAAAGATCCGAAGTCACTGCAGAATAGCCATTATAATTGATGATCGAGGATGTGGCAGGGGCCGATGGCTGACAAGGAGAGTAGTCCCAAGTGTGTGAATTGATGATTATTTCTTCTTGAAACTCGGAGCTACACGAAGCTCCGAAATCCTCGTCATCGCCGAGGTTGAGGTTGGCCCAGCTCGTTTTGCATTTTCCAAAAAACTTGACCGAAATGGCTTTAATCTTTGTGGGCTTTGACAGTTTTAAAACAAGGGAGCCATGCAAAACCGAGGGGGGCAAGTCGCCAGGTAATGATTCGGGGTCTATTGAAGACCTTAAAAGGTTTTTGACGTTGTTTTGCGGACGACGCAAATTATAACTCGAACGAGCGGCTTGGTTATCAGCCACGAGCAAGCTGCTTAGACTGGTGGACGATGCGTTGCTGCCATTGCTGTCTCTGCGACGGCGAAACACGTTCCTCCGTGACGATAATGAGGTAGAACTGCCGCCACGGGGGATTTCAGGCGCTTCAGACGAAGCGCTGCTTGAAGGGGGTTCTAGCCCGTTGTCATGTTCTTGATAAGAAGACGGGCTAACAGTAGGAGGGCAAGGAAGATAAATGACATTTTCCTGTAAACTCATCATCATTTGAATGGAATCTGAAGAAGAAAAGCCATGCATGTGGTGCGGAACTCCAACACAATAGGACGTGATATCCGACTCATTTGATGAACTTGATTTTGTAGATGATTGAGTGGACATTGGGCTGACAGAAATTGATTTGGGCAGCATCTGAGTTTCCGGAGCGGTATTCGGAATAACAAGAGTAGTCATTTTTAAGTATGAAGAATAGAGAAAAACATGGCAAGTCAAAAGGATTGTGTGAATATATATATATATATATATATATGTAAACTAGATGTATCGGTTTTTACCAATATCTTTAATCAAAGACATTAGAACCAGATCCAAGCCAATGTTCTACAATCTAGCAAGCGTGTTTCTCCAACCATGCACAATACAACGGTTTCTCTACATTTGGAATAGGACAAAGTGGCTGTTACCTGTGTTCTACCCGGAGAATTTTCTACTGGCATATTTGGCCTTCTTAGCTTAAAATCTTTAAGTCGATTCGATTTAAGCATCGATGGTACCGCGGTTCTTAAGTACTGTGTGGTATTTCCAAACTAGCTGGTTTGAAAAAAATATAAAAAATACAGGAATAAAACTGTTTTAATCAACTATGCTTAAATCTATATCATTTTTAACATTAGATCAATCATAACCGTTTCTCATTTGATACATCTGATCTGTTCAGCTTGGAAATTTGCCTGAATCTTGTTTTAATACATTGCACTACAGTTTGAAAATGAATAAATATAAAAAACAACATTTTTAATATTAATGGCAAAACTAGACATGAATACCCGTTAAGTCAGATCTTGTCAACATTCCGGTTTCCATACTTGGATTATCCATTACTTTAGTTGTGTAGTTTGAATCAAGTATTTCGTTTTTTTTTTTTTTTTTTGCATTACATTTTTCACGTCAGCCTTGCACTTGGTCTAGAACAGTTATTTGTGCAAACCAATTGTAGAACACGGGATGTAGAAAAGGCCGCCATAATGGCTTCTTGACAATAGACTGTTTACATACAGCTGCCGTATCCGGCATCCAATGAAATTTCACAAAACTGAACTGACAAATGCCACTTCCGATCCTTTTAATTCGTCGGTTGCTTTTCTTTTTTTGGCAGAACCGACATGTGTATCTAATTCGACCCCATCTAGTTGTGACAACAAATGTAGTTGGAACTGTGAAAGTAATTAAGATTCCACTTCAAGATCAAATACTGTAATAACGAGCTCCTCAGATTGTTTCCATTTTTCAAAAGAAATGCAATTAAGGTTGCCAAGTCGTTATATCCACTAAATCAAGGGTATCAAAGATTTTAAAGGATAATCGCACAATAGCCATTTCGATCCCCGGTTGTGGCTAAATTCGAAGCGGCTGCCGTGTTCTTCACGTTGCTTTGTAAGCATGCCAGCACGTTTGTGATTAGTGCTGACATAATCACAATAAGCTAGTGTTTTTGAAAAAACAAAGCACCCAAACAGGAAATATATTAAAGCGGGACGCTGTTCGCGGTGAAAAGTCTGTAAAAAGCGCCAATAGAGTTTGGGAGATTCCAAAAAACACAGTCAGCATGACATCTTAGATGTGACGGTTTTGTCAATTATAGCAAAACCGCAAAAATACGCCAGGGTTAGGCCCATTCGCGTTTGCAGAAACACAAGCGGCTGTCAATTCCACAAATGAGCGTCTCAAAAAAAGTCAACAGCGACGCGGAGTTACATGCAAAGTGCGGGGAAATACAGGCCTGGCTTGTTTTGGTCTCAGTGTTTTTTTGTACGAAACAAAGGCAATTGGAGGCAGTTGCCAGTTATGGTTCTAGGTGAATAGAAAAATCAAAACTCAATTTCATTGGCTTATTTTGTGAGAGTTGTATTGGTTCATCATATATTTGAAAAAAATAATTGTGCACGACAAGCGTGAGCTAAATACGAGCATCATACAAATGCACACAAGTGCATAATTATAGCCAACCAAGTTGCTGGGTTGGCTTTCCAGCAACAACAGCCAGATGAATGAGTTACGTCAGTAGTTATTGCATTTATTTTGGAGGTCAAGGTCATTTTTGTGTACTTGATCCAGTTATATTAATTTGGTTTTAGATGTAATCGATTTAAAATGGTACGAATATCTGAAGCCACAGCACCAACACTTTTGATTTGTCGATATAAACTTCTGTGTGAGTACACATTGATTAAAACAGCAAATACTTGGCGGTATGTGTAGAAATATATTTTTCATTTCATCCATGATTTTCATACTGCATCTTTTCAAACATTGTTTATTTAAAGAAAAAAAATATTGATAATAATTAAAAAAAAAAAAAAAAGGTTTAGTTGAAAATGTCTATCCAACGTCACCAAACAACTAAGGCAGCGACTATGATTTTTTTGACAAAATAGTGGATATCATACCAAGCAAACAATCCGCGCTGCAACTGGGTGGAGATGGAACAAGTATATACATAAACTGACTAGTTTTGGAATACGTCTACAGAATCTTTTAAAGAAAAACAAGAATTGTTGTAGTAATTGTTTTTTTTTTTTTTTTTTTTTTTTAATATCATGACGATCATTAGTTTTTGATTTAAATTAGTTTAAACTAGTTTAAATATAACAAAAAAAAAGTGACTTGATTGTCAAGCAATTATACACATCTACATCATATTTAATGAAAAAAACAATAATAAAATAAAAAAAGAAATAGCTTTTTTTCAATATCCAGAAAAAATTGTTAGACATTGTGATTTCTTGTTGGCGTATGTTTTGTTGGTTTTTGTCAAAAACTGGGTAAACACTAAAGGTATACTGGGTTGGTTCTTCAAATGCCGAACTGTGCACAAAACTATTTTCTTCTTTTTTTTTTTTTTTTTAAATAAACAAGCGGGTCATTACCTTGATCAACTAGTTGATACTGACTAGTTGCTTTGCTTAACCAAATTGAAAAAACGCAAACTCGGTTTGACGGAAAACTTATTTGGTTGTTCATAGTTATTAGTGAGATTAACCAACTAAAAAAATGACAGACTTTATTAGGCCTCTCAGTTAACCAAAAAGTTACTGGACCAATAATAAAAAGGTTTTAGACATGTAATGAATATAACAAACATTCTATTATAAAGGATTGACTTCTCCACGAAATCAATCAGTCAAAATTGAATACCTACTGAAATTCAATTTAACCATAAATTTTCTAATCATTAAGCTTCAATTTTTTTTTTTTTTTTTTGACTACATAATATGAATAATAATCAACCGATAAAACCATCTTCATATTTAAACAATGTTTAGAATACCGACTCAACTACATCTCTAATTCCAATCATGTGAGTAGTAGATTGTCGAAAGAGTCTAAAAATATCCAACTTCCTCGTGCTGCTTCAACCCGTTTAGCCAAGAACATAAGGTTCCAGCTAATTTTCTAAATTTATATTTATAGATTCACACAATTGGTGACCCAGTAGCTGGGTATTTTTCTTCTTCTTTGAAATGACTGCTGATGTCGTACCTGCGTTTATGTTTTATATTGACAAAATGACGGAACCTCTTGAAAATTAAAAATACCTGAAACGGAATAAATATGCTGAAAGTCTAATTTTAATTGACACCAATTCAACAAGCAAATGTATTTCAAATAATTCTGGGATACAGAGTTTTGTATGTACCCACTTTATGTACTGTTGGAATATATTCAATTTGTATTTTGAAGAAAAGATTTAATTTAATTGAATTCTAGAATCATGGCAAAAAAGTGTAAATTATTGAATAGGCTATCAGATACGTTATTAAAAGAAAAATATAAAAAAAAACAAGGCAATTAGGCCATAATGGATTTTTGAAACATAATTTATATTATACTTTTTTATAGTTTATTTCTATTCTCTTCAATCAATAGTTTAATCAATAGTTTAATAAAATAAAATAAAAAACCAAAATCTTTTGTAAATTTCGTCGACAGTGAAAGGTGTCATATATGTATCTATTTTTATTTCACCTCTTCCCCCTATTATAAAAACAAAAAAGTTTCGGGGAAAGCAAATGCATCATGTACGAAATCCGCTAATTACAACTATTGCCAGGTTCATGTTGAAGACACTTTTGTGTAACCAATGTGTGTGTCGATCTAGATTGATGTAAAAGCCCATAGAGTCAATGCAAAATCCATTTAAAAGGTCCAATCACCGTGCTCTATACCCATTTATGGCCACTAACGTGAGCGTAAAAAAAAAACAAAAAAGTAATAACACTAGTAGATAAAAAAAGATCAGACATGCGATGCAGCTCACGACAAGAGCCGTGGATGATGCTTGTATGCTATGAAAGTGATCAAAGTCAGGCAATCAGCTATTTATAAATATTTAAAATTTCAAATACAGATTATTATATTTTTAAGGACCATGTTCCTACATGTTGCAGTTACTACAATACTGGTGATTTCCCAAATACAGGAACACGACGATAATAATATTGTTGTACACTTTATTCAAGGACTCATTCATTTAAGTAGAAAATAAGCAATCAATGGTTTAAATGGTTTCAATTAGACAATGAATGCAAATTAAACGTAAATTAAGCATTTACCATGAAGACGATTGGAATATTAAAAAAAGAACGTTAGCAATTCCAAATCCAACCAAACCTTTTAACTCAGTGCCCTGGACCATCAAGAGTCCTTTCAGACTGTAGAGAACCTAAATTGAGTTAAACCCCAAGCATTCAGCACGATATTCTTAAATATTTACATTTAAAAAATAAAATGAAAATAAAATAAAAGTATAATTCTTTTTTATGGAAGCTTTTTTAACCAAAACATTGGAAGCTGTAGAAAATAAAACCATGGAAAGTGTGTTTATCATCAATACACCGCACCTATTAATTGAACTTTTTTACTCTTTTCAATTCACAAGCAATAACCTACTTGAAAAAAAAATATAAAAGGAATACATTTCCTTCTGTTTGCTTTATTTGTTTTAGTTATTATTAATTTATACAATCATTGAATATCATTCATTTATAACTTATTCCGTCTTTTTCTACTCATCTCCACAATGCAATTAACTAAATCAGGTGTCAACTCATTTGCCCTTGGCCTCGTGCTTCTTCTCACTGCTTCAACTACACAAGTTGCTGCTAATCCTATTCCCAACCCCGTTTTCACCGGCTCTGTCGAAGCATCTGTAAGCGTTTCTGGTACCGGCGACAACTCAAACAATGCCCAAGTTGCCGAAGCTCCTAGCGCTGCCATTTCTCCAGTTCCTTACATTGCCAACAACGGCGGCCTTCTTGCAGGTTCTTCTGGATCCAACACTGTGCAATACCAAGTCCCCGGCTACGGCTCTGTTTCTGTCTCTGCTTCTGCAAACTCTCCAAATGCTGCCCAAGCCTCTGCAGTTCTCGGAACCAGCTCTGGATCCACTAATAACGCTGCTGTCGTCGTTTCAAGTCCTAACGTTGCCAGTGCTGGAAATTCTGGTTCCGTTTCAAGCTCCAGTGCCAGCAGCAACGGTGCTAGTGCCGACGCCAGCTCCGGAGCTTCTTCTGGCAACGGAGTTTCCGTTTCTTCTTCCTCATCTAATGCCAGAACCGGCAATAGAAAGATTTTAGGATTTTCTTTCTCTAAATTTTTCAGCAAGCGAGCTGTTTCAAATAACTTTGATTCCGTCAAGTCTTCAACTTTTGTCTATGCAAACAAACCTGCTGCTACCACGCCCGATGCCAACTCTTTTATTTCTGTTGTGCCTAGAGCAAACGACGTTTCAAAGAATAAAGCAAATGACGAAGCTGCTGAAGTCTCTTCCTCTTCATCAACCTCATCAACCTCATCATCCTCATCTTCTTCATCCTCTTCCTCATCTTCATCCTCTTCTCTGGGTTCCAGTCCTGCAACCACTAGCGTTCCCGCAGGCGAACAACTTACTGCCGGTTCTTCCACTTCTAATACTTATGATGCCGCGTGCGTTGCCAACTGTGATACCGGCGCCCGCAGCATCATGAAGTTGACTGGAGGCTGCCTCAACGCCACCACTTCTGACGACTATTACATTTGCTTGTGCCAAAACAGTGCTGTCTGGGGATGGCAAAAGCAGTGTCTTAGAAACGACTGCAACATCTACACTTCTGAAGACACTATTGGCTTGTTTGAAGATTCTTGTCGTGCCACTGGCTTCAACATCTAATCGATTCGGTTCAAGCAAAAAAATCAAATATTTATAAAAACCACTTATCATTGACAAATAACCGCTCCTTTTATATTGTCTACCCATTCATTCATTTGTTTTTTTTATATCTATTTGATTACTTTATTTATTCATTTGCTTTTTTTTATAATTCTCTTATATATACAATCTTGCTTTCTTGTCTACTTTTTATAATATACATTCCTTATTACTTTCAAAATCTTCAGTTATAGAGACCTGTATCATGACCCATATCGCCGTCTTTGAAAAAAATAAAAATATCATGAAACATTGAAATTCCCGGGAAATTCAAACAAATAGGGAGAAAAAAAAAAAAAAAAAATTAAACTAATAAAATTACTAAATATCCCATATAGCAGAAGGTCCAATTGCATTATAATCCGTCCGACTAACAAACGTGCCTTCCATGACACCACTGAAAATCTGTTTTGCTGCAATCTCCGCGCCCAAAAAGCTTGCCTCCTGCCAGCCGTAGTTCTTCCACTCGGGAAAGTATTCGGGCATTTTGGCGGCATGGACCTGGGTGGGCACCTGGCCGTGGCCTTGTGCCTGGCTGGTGGGCATGGGCGTCACCGAGTTGCCGTGGCTCAACGGGGTGCCTGGCATTCCTCCGCTAGGCGTGTTGTATCCGGAGGGATACATGGACGGGATCTCAGAGCCTGTGGTGGGACGGGTGATCAGAAACCGTTCTTGAAGATCAAAGTATATTGCCTCCTTCAACCCTTTGGTTGCAGAACCGTTGCCTATGATGATCACATTGTCCCAACAGTCTTGTCTCTTGGTAGTTTGTGACATGTGCTTCAAAACTTCGCCAGTGGCAGTCACGATCTTGTCAACGAGGTCTTCATATCCATGGAATCTTTCTTTGCCAACGCGAATGGGCTGTTTGGGAGAATCAATGGGAAGGTCCGGGGTATAGAAGAAGTTAAATTCGCGATCTTCGTTACTTTTTTCGTCCTCGCTTTGGCCTTTATCTTTTGCGCCAGCGCGCTCTTTTTCCTTTTCGCGTTTTTTAAGGATTTCGCGGGTGCGGCCACTCGTGACAATGGCGGCAACGTCAAGAACGCCCTCTTCTTCAATATTGTTTGTGTCCAAAGACTTGGGGAAGGCAGAGTCGTTGATGCCGAACCAACTGGTTTTGGCAGCTTCTTCCGACAAGACTTGGTAAACATCTGATCGCTTAAGGGCTTCGATCTGGGTATCGGTCAGGTCGGGCAGCATTTTCTTGAGCGCTTTGTTGATAAGCTGGGAACCGTAGGGAATGATTTTTGCGCTAAGAGTGACGGGTTCAAACTCGACAATGGGGGTAATTTCTGTTTTTTCGTGGCCAATGTCGATGATGACGGCACTTTGAACAGCATAGGCAAAAGATGCACATAAAGAAGTAGAAAGTACCGAAAAGGCTGGGACATTTAAAGTCTCAAAGACGTATTGTGTGATTGTTTCAAGCTGTAAGCGAGACCAGCCGTGGGTAGTAAGTAACAATATAGAAGTAAGCTGAGGCGGGTTGGTGACTGGAATAGAGTTCATGACTGCTTTATAAATGAGTTTGATAAAGTAATTAAAAGCATCAATGTTGACGATTTTTCCAGCCTGGATTGGGTAGATTGCGTCTTGTTCGTTGCCTTTCGAAGAAAAGTAAAGGCCTTTCTCGTGGCCAGAGACCGCATAGACTTTTGTGGGAATCTTGATTGCAGGAGGAGCAAGAAACTCACCGAGTCCAAATTGAGCCAAGGTCGTTTCAGAACCAGGCGATATTATCTAAAAAACAACAACAGCAATGGCGGTCAGAATGAGAACAAGTGTGGAATTGATTGTGGGTTTACGTACTAAAATGTGGTCGTCACGAATAATAGGAGGCATTTTGAGTGTAGGACGTGGTTGTGATGGAAAAACGAAATATCCACGTTTGAAGGTTTTGACATTGAGTGACGTGAAAGTAACGTGACTAATTACAAATCAATTACATAATACGCACGGCGGAAAATAAAAAAATTTAAATAAATAAATTTTCAATTTTCAATTTTCAATTTTCAAACTAAAATTTTTTTTAAAAAAAAAAAAAAAATGGAAATTGGAAGACCATCGACCAAAACTCAAACGTCACGCAAGTCAAAAAAGGCGTGGCGAAAAAACATTGATTTAGATGATCTCGGCAACGGTTTAGAAACCGCTCGCGAGTACGAGCGTCAATACGGTATGAAAGAAAATGAGCTAGACAAGGCTCAAGACGAGCTGCTTTTCGAGGTGGACGCAGCTGGCGACGAGGGTTTGAAAACACGACGCGAACGTAATGTGAAGCACATGAAGATGGACGAAATACTTGATCGCAGCGGCAAGTATGTGGGTGTTTCGGAAACGGCAGCAGCAGCTGCTGCGCTTGGGTTTTCGTCAAAGCATCCTGGTTTAGTAGGCTTGAACCAGCAAAAGCCACAAAAGTCTGAAGAGAAGCGGTTTAAGAAAAAGAACCATTTGTCGAAAAAGGAGTTGCAGAGATTAAAAAGGTTGGCGGGTCATGAAGATGCCGATAGTGTTTCTTCGACTCAGGCAGTTGTGGAATCGTCTGGATTCCAGCAAGTTTCTGTTTATGATGCTTGGGGTGGTGATGTTCCAGAAAGTACACCGGAATCAGTTACTAAAGAAACCAAGTTCAAGCACAGTGTTGAAGTCAAAAAGAATAAGAAGAAGTCTAAAAATGATGAAGAAATGACATCTACACCAAGTGGACTTATTCCAACGGTTGGATCATTTATTGATGGATTAACACCTACCATTAGTTTTATCAAGCCTCAACGGGCGCCATCTACATTAAGAGAAGCACCCAACTCTGTGTATGATCCTGAAATTGATGTTGAAGCCAGTGGAGGAGAAGTTTATACCAAAAAGGCCATTCCCTTGCCAGATGCTGGTAATTCGTATAATCCCACGTTGGAGGATTGGAGCGCATTGATCAACAAAGAACATGAGCTTGAGTTTAAGAGAGAAGAAGAAAGAAAGGAGCTTGAAAAAGAGAGAGAAAGACTTGAGATATTGATTGAAAGAAGTACCAAAGGTCATGAAATGGAGTTGAGTATTGAGAGTGATGATGATGAAGATGAAGATGAAGAGGAAGATGATAATGATGATGATGAAGATAAAGGATTATCTGTTAATGAGCCGGTTAAAGCTAAAAAGAAGACTAAAACTCAACGCAACCGCCAAAAACGACACGTTGAGAAAATGAAGCTTGAACAGGAACTCAAGCACGTGAGACAGCAGCTCAAACGACTTGAAAACATTCCCGAATTGCTGAAAGAACTCGAGAAGCAGGTGGGCACGGCTGACGGCACGGCTGGCGATAAGAGCTATGACGGCGACAAGAAAAGAAAACGGGCTTTAAAGAAGCGACATGAACGACTTGTGCAGATGCCGCTGGATATCAAACTGTCGGACGAGCTGTCGGACTCGCTGCGGTTGCTGAAGCCAGAAGGCGATTTGGCGCTGGAGCGGTTTCGCTCGTTCCAGGCACGTGGTCTCGTCGATTTGCCTGGTGACACGCAGTCAAAGAAGAAAAAGCCGGTTTATAAAGAAGTTGAGAAAATGTCGTACAAGTATTTGTTTGATTAAAAACGTTAATAAATATAATTGTAAATTAAATTGATGACTTTCATGTGACTAGTCCTAACCACACGTTTATAAAACCATTTTTTTTATTTTCTTTTTCTGCACCACCACCAAAATGAGCCAGAACCACGAGTACCGACCTATGTGAGTGCCGCTATCAAATCCATCACCAAACCTTCTACTAACAATATCATAGATTTCGCACTTCCAAGTATCAGAACCCTAGCAACTACACGATGACGCCGGCCGCGTTACGTGCACGCCAGCCATACTTTTGGAAAAACGTGTTCACCGCGTCCGGTCTGTTTGTGTTTGTTGGGTCCATCTACCTCTATTCGCTGAATGCTTTAGTTCAAGACGATTTCGCAGACGTGCCGGTGCCTCCTCTTTCTGAAGAAAAGTTGAAAGAGTTGCGAAATAAATAAATGTTCTTTGTTTTGTATATATAAGTTGAATAAATTTTCTTTCTTTCTTTCTTTCTTTCTTTCTTTCTTTCTTTCTTCTTTCTTTTAAACATTTTGAAAATTAAAAAAAAAACAAAAAAACAAATGAATTGGCGACGACTCAAATTACAAAAGAAACCCGCTGTTATTGCTGTCGTGGCGTTTGCGTTCACGTATTTATTGTTTGTTATAGCTCGATCCGGTGCATCTACAACTCTACAAGACTTGGAATCGTTTGAAAATACTGAAATTGAAACTGAAACTGAAACTGAAACTGGAATTGAAAAACCAAAACCAACTTTGAAACCCAAGAAATCATTCTTCAGTTCAAAAAAAGAAACTTCTTTTCTTGAAACCTTTAAAAAGTTTAACCAAAAACTATCGCCACCTCCTTCTCAAGTTTCTAAAGCATCGCATCTGGTTCTTGTCCCCGGCCATGCTATTTTTATGCCACGTCCTGCCTTAAACTTCCATGCTTTGGACGACAGCAATCCAAATGATCGTAACAAAGAGCCTCGGCCACCGTCAATGGAAATGCCACGAGATCCTGCCAAAATCCAAAAACGTGCTGTGATACCCAATGAAAAGGAAGACACTAAAGCATTGAGCGGAAAGCTTCAAGATACAGTTGATGATGATATGGATTTGATGAAAATCAAAGGCGACAGTTCATCTGCACCGTTGTTTTCGTCATCGTCATCTTCTTCACAATCACCCATATATGAAACCAAATTTAATGTGTTTTCCAATACCCGAAACCAATTAAATGCCAAAGACGAAGAAAACTGGATGATTTCAGCGTTCCAAAAAGGTCAAACAGAAACATTTCTTAAACACATTCGCGTGGCTGCAAAAATCGCACGCAAAGATCCTAACGCAGTGCTGGTGTTTTCCGGTGGCCAAACACAGCAGTTTGCTGGCCCGTATAGTGAAGCCCAGTCGTATTGGACACTAGCTGCGTCAGTATTGAACGAATACGATACCGAGACTGTAGCTGACTCGACACAAGAAGAAGGACATTTGGTGAACCGAATGGTTGTCGAAGAGTTTGCGACAGATTCGTACGAAAACTTGTTGTTTAGCATTGCGAGATTTCACGAGTACACTGGAAAATACCCAGACCGCATTACGGTCGTTGGTTTAGACTTGAAAAAAGACCGGTTTGAAAATGTGCATCGAGCAGCGTTGAGATTCCCGGCTGCCAAGTTCAGATACGTAGGCATTGATCCGCCTGAACTGAAAGAGGTTGCCAAATCTAATCGCGACCAAGTGACGGAAAACATCAACGAACCCAAAAAGAGTCCGAGATATATTCAGGCACTGCTTGGTGAGCGCAAAAACGCATTGGAACCGTTTACGAAAGATCCACATGGATGTTTTGAGCCTGTGCTGGTGGACAAAAAGAAGGCACGAAACCCATTTAGACGAATGCATCCGTACTTGGTTTCGTGTCCAGAGCTTTATGACTTGTTTACGGTTTGTTTGAATCAAGGTCAAAATATGGATTTGCCGTGGTGATTTTGTTTTTTGTTTACATTCATAGATAATATAGATATCTGACAAGTTTGTTCTTTAATGTATTTTGATGAAAAGCTAGAAAAGGTGAAAGAGGACTTGAAGTTTAAAGATTGGCTAACAAAACATACCCAGATATTGAAACAAAATAAAATAAAATATGGAAAGTTGAATTCGGTAATCACCCAAAAACTTGGGATGAAGACATTGTTTTAGTTATTTCTAAACTCAAAATGCAGTCTTGGACCTTGTTTAAAGAAATAAAACTACCTAAAAGTATGATTAGTCGGATCTACCAATGTGTGTTTTGAGATTTACACTACTGTTATTGGACCATTAAGGACTGGTTCATTGAAGAAACCATTAAACGCTTAAGTCAAATTCTTAAAAACTGCTATGATTGAAATCATATAAAACGACACCAGTTGAAATGCCATACCGAATCAGAATTGGTGTCGGATTCAAAAAAAAAAAAAAAAAA
>JAJLVH010000074.1:673-19245 GCA_030570155.1 Magnusiomyces magnusii
CTGGGTCTCAACACAATCACGACGCTTTACACGACTTTTGTACTCAACATTGAGTTCCATTGGCTAGATTGGTTTTACACGGGTGGAGGCACATTTTTTACAGTAAAGGCTATGAAAAAGATTCGACAATATGTGGAAAAGAAGTTAGAGATTGGTGAATATTGTAGAATAGAAACAGAAGAAGGAAATGAGGTTGATGAAGGTGAAGAAATGGAAGACGATTTGGTAGAATTGGAAGAACGTGAATGTGGAAATGATTTAGAAGCACAAAATCTATAAGAATCATTTTTTTTTCATTAATTGCCGTCTCTTGTGCTTTGTCGGCCTTATCAATTTTAGGCTCTGACTTTGATTTAGACTCAGTAGGCTTAGGATGAATTGTTTCGTTGCTCTTTTTGGGTTTGGCAACATCCTTCTTACTGGACTTGATCTCAGTAACAGCTTGTTTCTTAGTTGGCTTATCTTCAGCCTCGCCATCAACTCTCTTTCTCTTTAAACCGGTTTCAATTGCTTTTTCGGTTTCGGTAGACTTTGTGTGTTTGACAGGCTCGTTATCTGCCAATTCAACCATAACAATGTCACCTCTGACATCAACAGTGATTCCATCAACAAAATCGATTTCAACGGTATGTCCACGAGGAACAACATAATCGGTAACACCACTAGGAACGTAAACGTAGCTAGTAGCTTCATCGTCATCACCATCTTTCTTGCTTGAGTTTGTTCTCTCATTCATGATTTCATCAAATTGAGTCTTGGTGAGCTTGGTAAACGTGGGTACCACAATGGTGCATCCATTCCAGCCCTCACATGTAAATTTGACACGCTCATGAGTGTCAGCAGTAGAATTGATATACTCTGCACGGATGTGGATTCTAGAGGCAAGTCGGTTAGAACTGGAAAGCAAGAAATCACTATCTTTGGACGATCGTCCAAGTGTAACTTCCATGCCAGAACGAGGAATACACATTGTAGTAGTAATGCAGGTTAAAGGCGACAAAACGTTGAATGGAACCTTTGATCGCGAAGAAGGGGAAAATTGGGCATCGGGGGTCGCGTCAGACGCGGAGTTGGAAATGTGTTTTTGAGCAAAGTCATAGTGGGGTTCATCAAATTCATAATCCAAACGAGTAACAGAAGAATCGGCAGCCTTCTTTTCAGGAACCGGTTCTTTCTCAAGTTCGAATTCATCAATATCATCTTCTAACTCTTCTTCATCACTATAGTTTTCAAAAATAGGAGATGAAGGAATCTGGGGATGCTTGGTATCATCATTGTCTTCGCCATAGATATCATCACCTTCTGACATTCCACGTCCAAGTGTTGAAGAAGGTTCAGGAGTGATGAAATAGCGGCCGCGTTCGCGACTTTGGTGCATAGTATTAGAGTCATTTTTCAAGAATTGAAGTTTGGTCTTGTTCAAAAGAGCCTCAACACCACTAGAACGCGTTTCATCATGTTCAAATGTGAGTTCAGGGAAGGATTGACGAATAGGAGAAGATGCAGGCAATCCTAAAGCAGGAAGCTTTGAATCCTCAAAACCAGATAAAAGGTCAAGTTTACGCGTAGCGCTCTCAGGAGTGCTAGCAAAGCCAGTGGTTGAAACAGATTTGGCTTTAGAAGATTTTTGAGGTGTTAAAGTAGCAAAGTTAGTAGAATCCATAACTGATAATAAAAAAATTATATTAACGACGCGTAAGAAAATAATAAATTATAATTTTATTTAAAAAAAAAAAAAAATTGGTTAAAATGTAAAAGCAATAGATTCTAGGGAATAAGGTGTAGTAAAAAGCAAAGCAAAATGACTAACAATACTACAGTTGTATGTTAACAAAAAAAGTCACGTTAATAACAGCAAATGATCATCTGAAAATCATGAAAACGATTGATCAAAATCGATTCGTGTATGTTTATGAAAAAAACACGCGTGAATATCTGATCTCATCAAAAAGCTACGCTGTACGCGTCGAAAAAAAGCTTAAAAATAAATAAAGCATTGCAAATACGCGACGCGTTTACACCAGTGAACACGTAAATGTTAAAAGTAAACAACACAGCCGCACTATACAACGGTACAATACAAATCCTTGGAGGCCCTGGTGGTAAATAATGTAAAATCAGATTAATATTGAATACAAAATACATGGATAATAATGACTGAAAGAACTTATAAAGAAAATTGATATTGATCAATTAAACTAATGTCAAAAACTATTAGTCTTAAAATGATCATGTTTCAAAAAAATCAATAAAGCCCTAATTAGGGTTGTTTTCAAGCTGTGACTGCTTACTAAACTTTTTTTTTTATGGGGAAACCCTGAAGCATTGTAAAAAAAACCTCACAGAATACGTCAGCACGGCTTACCCGTACCCAAACAATTCCAAGTGGTGGCAGTGAAAATTTTGCAAATCATTCAAACTTTGCATGGGTACTTACAGCGATACCGTCGTAAACGAAGAGAACGTGATCGTTATGTAAGCATTTTGTAAAGGCCGGTACGTTAGCAGCAGCCTTTCTGGGTAGTCTCTATCCCGCTGGCTTCGCCCAAATTCTTTTGCCTACCCTCTGAAAAAATTTCCCTTCGCACCTTATCCCCAAGATATTCTCATCACCTATTGAGCGATAGTAATCATACGGCAAAATGACTAGTAAGTACTACCCTCGACACTTCCCGACTACGTGATACAAGCAGACAAATATTGTTCGATAATTTTTTTAGCAAAAATAATAATAATGTGTACTTTCGACATGCTGGGATAGAAATTTTACATCTGGATCCAAATTGGTTGAAAATCGACACCATCATCATACCTAAATCATGAACAATATTTAAAGGCGAAATCTCTGCTAGAATCATGAATTTTTTTTGAATCACTAAATTCTAACAGCTTCATATAGAGGGTACCTCCAGTTTCGGTAAGCGTCACAATAAGTCTCACACTCTCTGCCGCAGATGTGGTAGAAGATCTTTCCACGTCCAGAAGAAGACCTGCTCCAGCTGTGGCTACCCTTCTGCTAAGATCCGTTCTTGTAAGTTTTTTCAATTCTGTTTTTAAATCTCAAATAATGTGTAAAATAATGAAAAAAAAGTTTCTAACATTTATTTGTTTTTATTATAGTCAACTGGGGTCTTAAGGCTAAGAGAAGACACACCACTGGTACCGGTCGCCAGAGACATCTTAAGGAGATCACCAGAAAGTTCAAGGATGGCTTCAAGGCCTAAGCTGGTTTTTTGCAACTTACAAAAAAACCTTCATCCATGTACGACTCTTTTTACGACTACTATAATATCTTTTTAGGTGTAACAGCTTTGGGACACTAAAAAAAAAAAAAAAATACAAATCATGTACAATAAAAATTCTTGTACCTAGACGTTAGTCAATGTATTATAATAATAGTGATGTGTGACTATGACTTTTAAATTATTAACTTGTTTTTTTTTTTGTGTATTGGCGGTTTTTGTTGCTGAAAAACAATGAAATTTTCATGTGTGTGAGCACGTTTGATTAAAACGTAGACTGAACTACGACCTTGAACAGGACCGACGTATAAATTCTAGGTAAAGAGGAAACCAGATGAACTAAGCGCATACAACAGTCGGAGCGTTTATTCACTTGGCAAAAATAAACACGTCAGTTTGTTATCGATGCCTTGTGGCATCGAACTGAAAAACAAAAGGTCCGTGGGGAGTGTCGTAAAATGTAATGTAAGTTTCAATAAACGTGGTAGCTCAATATAAATTGTATTTTATTGCCTTGACCTCTCTTCTCTTTTTTACTAACAATCAAAATATATTTTACAATGAGCTGGCAAAACGAAATCGATAAGAAGAGACGACATGTCCAATCATCTATTCCCAAAGAATGGAAGAATATCATCGATAATGCTTCAATTACCGATACCAAATCGTTTAACTCGGTTCTTTCACAATTGCTTTCTCCAGAGGAAATTGAAATTACATTGAAGCCGGCTACTGTGTTGGTTGCAGAAATCGCATCTAATAAACTCACAAGTGAAGCAGTGACCACTGCTTTTTGTAAACGAACTGCTTTGGTTGCCAAGCTCACCAATGCTGTCACTGAACCTCTTTATTTGGAAGCAATTGACCGTGCCAAACAACTTGATGCTACTAAATCAATTGAACTTCAAAAAAACGGCAAGTTGCCACCTTTGTATGGACTTCCCATAACTGTCAAAGATTCTTTAAACGTTCCTGGGGTTCAATCCACTTTGGGCGTGGTTTCGAGAATCGCAAACCCAGTTGCTGATAAATATTCGCCTGTTGTTGATCTTTTGGTTAACAAACTTGGCGCAATTGTCTTTGCTAAAACAAATGTTCCACAAGCAATCATGAGTCCCGAGGCTCACAACAATATTTTTGGACGAACATTGAATCCTGCAAACCCTGCAGAATGGGGTTCGGGTGGATCATCCGGCGGTGAAGGTGTGTTGGTTTCCACAAATGCATCACCTCTTGGTGTAGGCACCGACTTGGCTGGATCAATTAGAGTTCCTGCTTGGAATAATGGCTGTGTTGGGTTCAAACCTTCTCTTAAATTAGTTCCTTACTTGGGCTTTGAAGATGCAGGAAAACCTCCTAGAGAACCAGGCATTACAGCTACTGTCGGCCCTCTCGCTAGAAACGTTCAAGACATTGAACTGTTTATGAAAGCCGTTCTTGATGCTAAGCCTTGGGAATCCAACGAAGGTCTGGAGCAGCTTACATGGAGTAATGCATCCGACAGCAAGAAGCTCACTATCGGTGTCGTAACTGATGCAGGTGCATCTATTCACAAGGAAGTAAAGGATACTATTGAGCAAGTTGCAAAAAGCCTTGAGCAAAAAGGTCACAGAACTGTTTTCCTCCATGAATCCAGTGTTCCAGATACTAATAATATTCTGTACAACATTGGTGGACCTTTATCTTGGCTAGATACTGATTGCACACATGTGAAAGCAGTTGCACGCAGTGGCGAACCATTAGTTCCATCTGTTACTGCTGGGCACAGTTTTTGTTACAAATCTCGTCATGAGACCGTAACTAACGAAATTAAAGTCAAAGTTGCTGGCGAAAAAAAAGATGAAACTTATGAAAGAGAGTTCATTGAAAGCATAATTCCATTTGATATTTCTGAAGAACGAATGAAAGAACTCAAGCAGTTGCAACAGCAAACCAAAGATTCTTGGAATAATATTTTTAAAACTAATCATTTGGATTTAATCATTTGTCCACTGGGATACAAATATGCGCCCGAATATGATGGCTTTGGTGGTTTGGAATTTGGAATAACTTGGAACACCGTTGACTATCCAGCGTTGGTCTTGCCGCTCAACCGTAATGAATTGGATTATAATAACAAGGTCAAGCCTAAATGTATTCAACTTGTTGCTCCTAACTTACAAGATGACAAGTTGGTTAAAGCCGCCGAAACAATTTCCATTGAACTTGGGCTTTCTTAATTTTGCTAGATAATTTAGATTTATGTAAATTTGCACTTTAATGTCATTACTGTTTATCTCTTAATGTCTCCATTTTGTATCTAAATGGCCATATACATGATTGATAAATATTCGCAACTTTTTAAATGATCCATTGTGATAATTGAATGTAATATTCTCAACTAAATAATTTTCAAAGCAATTTGGTTTTGATCACATATCACCTTTCAACATCATATTCATTAGTTAACTAACTTAAACATTGCTATGATACACAAAACCGTTTTTGAAGGTTTTAAAATACGATGAAGCATTGATATTTTCCGATATTTCCAAATTAGTACAACGTTTACAATTATTCAACACTATCTGTTTGATTATCTAATCATTTATAATATGTCACGTACTTGCTAATTTTGAGGTGACGAAATAGGGTGGCTATTTACAAAACACACATGACCCCTATCAATGGCCAATCCTTGTTTCTTTGGACACTTATTAAGATTTCAATTTGACAGCTCCTTTTTCACTTTCTCCTTACTTTGCATGTATACACATATATACAAATCGACCCGTTTAAAGAAAGCTTGAAATACAATCTGATTAAAACATTTGTGAAAAATGGCATCTCAACTAAATCAGGGTGGTGCTCAGGTACAACCTCATCCACAGCCTGAATACTCTTTGCCTGGTATGATTTGATATTAAATGGTTATTTGCGGTATCCATATAAATCCACAAGTACTAATAATCAACATCAGGTGTGATGAGATATCTCCAAAACGAATGGCAACGAAATGAACGAGACAGAATACAATGGGATCTTGAACGAGCCGAAATGAAGGTATACCGATATATTGCTTATTTCTTTTATTGTTATTACAATTCTATATCTATGATTTTTCAATTCCATTAACATGATTCAAATTAGACCCGAATTGCTAAACTCGAGGGAGAAAAACGAGGTCTCCAACTTCTCGTTGAAAGCCATGCTAAAAAAATCGCAATTCTTGAATCGTGTATTAAAAAATCACGTTCACAGACTGACAGGAGCGACGACACAGTTGCTTTTGATCCATATCTTGAGTCTAAAGCCTTGTTGGACAAGGAAATTTCAATGATTCAAAATTCGCAAGTTGATTTGACACCAATTATTGAGTCGCGTCAATATCTCGAAAAGTGTATTCAGGAAATTGAGTATTTGTTACAATCATCAAATATTACATCGGGAAATGATGGTGCTGGTCCTTTGAATGGTCAGCCCGAAAATGACTTACAATTTTCTGCGCTCCAACAAGAGCCTCCAAATACCAATTTTAACCAAAATTCTCAACAAACAAAGCAAAAGCCCGTAGCAACAAAACAACAACAACAGCAGCAACAACATGTATCCAAAAATGGGGCACGAACAAAACATAACAACAATGTTCCCAAAACTTATAGCTGGGTGATATCTAATAAACTTTCTGGACAATTGGACGTTATTAGAGCACTAGCATTTATTGATTCTGATCATTTGATTACAGGCTCGGATGATGGTGTTGTAACTGAATGGAAAATCAAATTTGACAAAAAAAATACGAGCACTAAAACCGTTGCAACACATCGTAGCCATGCAGGTCCAGTTATTGGTCTTTGCTACGATAGCGTTACCAATATTATTTATTCTGGTGGTGAGGACAGATTTATTCGCAAATGGTCTCCAGAGCAACAAATGGAAATTGGCTCTTTTGTTGCTCACCAAGGATTTATTTTGTCAATGGCTATCGATGAAGAAACTAGAAGTTTGGCAAGTACATCTTCGGACGGCACTATTCACATTTGGAATATATCCAATCCTGCAGATATGGTACAGTGTGCCGTATTGAAATATGGATCTACATTTACTTCAGAGGAAAAAACCAAAAAAGAGTCCAAGTTAAAGGTTAAAGAAGAAAAACGGTTGGCCAAAGAAAAGCATGATGACTTTGATTACCTTGATGAAGACACTGAAGAAGAAGAGGAAACTAATTCAAAACAACACTTTGACTCAAACAATACACCATCTGCAACTTGTATCACATTCATTACCGGTAATCGACATGTAGCTGTTGGCTACGAAAATTCCAAGATTGCACTATATGACTATAAAGAATGCACTATTATTCGAGAATTCTATGCTACTGCGCCGGGCTCTAGAAAACACGAAAAAGAAAATGGTCATGAAGAAAACGAAGAAGAGGACGAAGCACAAAATGAAGTTGAGCCGGTGACATGCCTTGTTTTTTCAGGAAAACTTAACCAACTCATTGCGTCATATTACGGTGGCGATATTCGGGTATTTGATGTCAATTCAGGCGAATGCCTATACTCATGGCAAGCTCATGATGGTATTGTTTATTCAGTTGCTTTGCTTGAAGGTGGTGAGACTTTTATGTCTAATGGAGCAGACGGTGTTGTCAAACTCTGGTCATTTATACCCAAAGATGAATCGTCTACAAAACATGATGGAAAAGGCAAGAAGGGAAAAAAGCCGGCAGATGCGCAAAAGAATAGAGAAAATGATGCCAATAAAGATGACGAAGGATTTACAAATGATGAAGCTGCTGGTAACTGGACATGCACAGAAATGTTTAATAAGCAACAAAACTTCAAAACTCAAGACATACTAATGCCATTGGTTTCGTATAGGCCAAGTGCTTTTGGAACTACAAACTCACAACATGGACACCAAAATCGCAAAAAGCCAGAACTCGATTCATGGTCTCAAGGTCTTGTTGCTTGTGCAAGTGGTGATGGTGGAATTCGGCTTTACATGAATTGCGAATCTGAAGAAAATGAATCATTTACGTGATAAAATAATTGTATTGTGATTTTTATCTTAGTATAATTTTTAATTATTTTTTTCTTTTCAGTAAAATATATGTGAAGAACAAACTTTTATTTTTTTGGAAAATTCAACATGATGAAATATAAAGATGAAAAGATATGAAAAGCAAAAAAAAGCAAAATTTTAAGATATAGGTTTCTGTCTTTTGATAACAGCCTGGAAACCAGTTTTGATAGAAGAAACAGATCTGCTTGAACCACAACTGTTGCAAATAAGGAAGAACAATCTGTTTTCCTTTCTAAGTCCGGTATCAATAGACTTGCAGGTTTTGCAGGTAACGTATTCCACAATATATTTTCGAAGAACAGTTTCAAGCTGCTTAGGCATGAAACGACCTTTAATAACAAGACGGTTAGAACCGTCGACCGAACCAGTGGTAGCAAGTTCTGCGTATAAGAAAGAAATGACGTGATCAATGGGTCTGTGCAGTCTGTCGGAAATATCCTTAATATTGACAAATATTGTCTTTTTACCATCACGCTTGACTTCTGGAGGAGGAATCTTATACTTGTGACCAGAACGATCTGAGGCCAAATCGGGATTGTTTGCAGCGAGAATCTTGAAAAATCTGTCCAAAAGTTCTTCATAAGTGAAATCAACTTCACCTCGTTCATTGACAGAAGAATTAGCAACGGCAGCGGGAGTGCTATCAGCCTCAGCGGCCTTTTCCTGCTGTTCAGAAACACCAGCCTTTTCTAACAGGGCATCGAAATCAGCAGCAGCAGCTTTTTTCTTCTTCTTCTTCTTCTTAGCGTCGAATGCAGCAGATCCATCACCTCCAAGATCGACAGCAGATTCATCGGCAGCTTCAGCGCCTTCCTTATCTTTCGATGAAGACTTGCTCTTCTTCTTCTTTTTTGTTGACAATGAAGCCATCATATCAGTGACACCATCAGCATCACCAGAGTCGACAGGAGCAGGTGATGGGGTATCAGCAACGTCGTCAGCAGCAAAAGCAGGCTTTGACTTTGACTTCTTCTTCTTTTTTAAAGTAGGATCAAAAGCAGGTTCTACGTCAGCCATTGTGGTGGTTGTCGAAAAAATGTGTATGGGTATGGCAAAAAAAGAATTGCTTACTCTCAAAGAAGGATCTTTGAAAAAAAATTACTACAAAAAATTTAGTGGCGGTATTGCTTTTTTTTTCACCACAATAGTGAAGAGTCACCATCACGTTTGTTATGCTATGTGATCACTTTCTAGTAACGTGACTGGATATTTAAATTAATGTGCTATTTTTGGACCAATCACAATTAGCTTCTCCGCTTTTTGTCTTTTCTCCTAAATAACAACCACAAGAAAAATGTTGCATCAGTCTTCATAAAAAATCAAACATGCAAAGATTTTCAGACTTTCACTCTTTAACATTTATTGCATGAAATTTTTATTCATTTGACTGATACCTGTTTGATTAATATCATTTATAAAAATAAAAAAAAATAAAAAAAATAAAAAAATAAAATATTGCAAATTAAATTTGTATATCAAAAATACTCTAAGACCGGAAATCTTCTTATCTTCGGCTTTCCAGTTATTTGTTTTGAATTTTTCAAACAAACTGTTATTTAATACTTATGTTGTAGAATTTTTTTTGATTCCGATTTATACCAATCATTCGCAAATACCATCCATTTGAATACATTTAGATCTAATTCCATACCATGTCATCCACCACAGAAGCTCCAACCGAGCCATCGCCTTCGTATCCCAGCTCGGCTGAAATGAAGGCAAAATTACTGTCAAATCCTAAAGTCGACCAAGCTCGTCAGTTTTTATCCTACCCGACTGTTTCTTCATTTGTCGCGGGTGGCGTGGCTGGTGCCATTTCCCGTACCGTGGTTTCACCGTTTGAACGTATGAAGATCCTTTTCCAAGTTCAAGGTCCTGGGTCGACTGCTTATCAAGGCGTGATTCCCACTCTGACTAAAATGTGGAAAGATGAAGGATGGCGGGGCTTTATGAGAGGTAACGGTACAAACTGCATTAGAATTATCCCGTATTCTGCTGTTCAGTTTTCAGCGTACACTGTTCTTAAAGCATATCTCATTGCGATAAACCCTGGAAGAGAAGAAGAAAAGGATGAGGCTAAACTTTTGACCGCTCCTGCTTCTAAAATTGCTACCTCGATGGATAATATCGGTGGTCGATCTTTGACCACGGCTGAAAGACTTTTTGCTGGAAGTTTAGCTGGTATTGCATCAGTTTTCGTGACATATCCCCTTGATATTATTCGAACTCGATTATCAATCCAAACTGCATCTATTGGTAATTTGCAAGACCATTTCAAGTCGTTAGGTCAAAAGCCCCCAGGTATTGTCTCTGTGGGAAAGCAAATGATCCGAGATGAAGGTGGATATATGGCTTTGTATCGGGGTATTATTCCAACCACAATGGGTGTTGCTCCATATGTTGGTATCAATTTTGCTGTTTACGAATGGATGCGTGAACGAATCACTATAGCAACTGGGCGAGAACCTACGGGTTTTGAAAAACTGGCTACTGGTGCTGCTAGTGGAGCCATTGCTCAAACACTTACATACCCATTCGATGTTCTTCGACGACGATTCCAAGTTCTTTCCATGAACAAGAGTAGCGGAATCGGATTTCAGTATAATAGTGTTGGTGACGCTCTCAAAACTATTGTGCGAACAGAAGGTTTCTGGGGTCTCTACAAAGGTTTATCAGCAAATCTCTTAAAGGTTGTCCCATCAATGGCTGCTAGTTGGGCAAGCTTTGAGTATGTTAAGGATTGGTTGGCATATTAATTTTTTTTTTTAAAGGAAAAGCTCTATTGAAAGTTATTTTTATTTTACGGCATTGTTTTTGTTTTTCACGATCATATTTTTTTTTCTGGTTATTAAAGTTAATATAGATATTTAAGTTAATATAACTGTAATTTTGGTATTAAACATCTGGATTACAAGATTTATTTATAGGCTAATTGCTGGTTTTTCAAAAACGAGCTAGTGTAGAATTATGCCGACTTATCACTAACAATGAAGGAATAAACTTTTGAATGGTTTAAATATTTGTAAATGCTTGTTTTCGCAGGAATTAAAGAAGGAGAAAATAATGTAGTAAGCAAAACTAGCAGTTAGTTTCTGGATCCACGTGCCTTGATTATCTGTTGCTGTATTTTCGCCGTTTTGGGCAAAGACTTGATGATCAACGATTCCAAAAGAAAAAAGGTAGTCCAAATTACTAAAAGCAGCATTGATTGATAAGATTATATTGATTGCACTAACGATGTGATGTGTTGTGTAACAGTAAGCCATATCTCGTCTAATTGGTGTAACAATGCTGCTGATGGCATAAGGCATTATCTCAATGGCTATTCTCTTCTTTTGTTCGTTTTTCATGGACTTCACGTCATTCCAAATACTTTATTTGCATTTTTGTTTTTTGTCTTTATTTTGGAGAGTTTAAACCTTTTCTTAACAAGACATTTGATTGCTTTTTTTTTGTCTCTGCTTAATTTTTTTGCTTGGAAATGTCTTCTAATTCCACAGTTGTCGGCGAGACTGAGGCTCAGTTGGCCTCCGGTTCTCTTGTTGCAACATTGATGTCATACTTGAGTGAGAATCTTTCAGTTTGGTCTGTGTTATTGACCTCTGTGATTGCCCTGGCCGTTTATGACCAAATCAGTTATCTCTTCAAAAAAGGGTCCATTGCCGGTCCTTCGTTTAAGATTTGGCCAATTATTGGCCCTTTCCTCGAATCCATGAACCCAAAATTCGAGGAATACAAGGCCAAATGGGATTCCGGCCCTCTTTCTTGTGTCTCTGTTTTCCACAAGTTTGTGGTTATTGCTTCTTCTCGCGATCTTGCTCGTAAAATCTTGAATTCTCCTGCTTATGTTAAACCATGTGTTGTTGATGTTGCTATCAAGATTCTTCGTCCTACTAATTGGGTTTTTCTTGATGGAAAAGCTCACGTTGATTATCGCCGCTCTCTGAATGGTCTCTTTACTCGTCAAGCTCTTGCCATGTACTTACCACATATGGACAAGATTTATGACAAGTATCTTGAAGAGTTTGTCAGGGTTTCTAAGAATGGTCCCGTTCCGTATATGCATCTTTTCCGTGAAATCAACTGTGCAGTTTCCCTTCGTACTTTCTGTGGTACTTATATCACTGACGATCAAGTAAAAATCATTTC
Organism: Magnusiomyces magnusii; assembly: GCA_030570155.1. Taxonomy (NCBI): domain Eukaryota; kingdom Fungi; phylum Ascomycota; class Dipodascomycetes; order Dipodascales; family Dipodascaceae; genus Magnusiomyces; species Magnusiomyces magnusii. Next base: position 13,138 of record JAJLVH010000074.1, read on the forward strand.
TGATAACTACTTTAGAATCACTGAAGCTTTGGAGTTGGTTAATTTTCCCATTATCCTTCCTTTCACCAAGCCTTGGTATGGTAAGAGAATGGCAGATATGACCATGACCATTTTTGAAAGATGTGCCGAAATGGCTAAGGAAAATATGGCCAAAGATGCTGAAGTCACTTGTACTATGGATGCTTGGGTTAAACTTATGCAAAAGTCTCAAGAGAAGCTTGCCAATGATCCTGAAGGAAAGAACTTGTCTCCTGAAGAACGCCGTACTCTCGTTAGAAACTTTACCAACAAGGAAATTTCTGAAACTGTTTTCACCTTTTTGTTTGCTTCTCAAGATGCCACTTCTTCTGCCACTACTTGGCTTTTTCAATTGATTGCTGACCGTCCTGAGGTTATGCGTAAAATTCGTGAAGAACAAATTTCCCTTCGTCAGGCCAATGGTGGTCTTGACCAACCTATTGACTTAGATCTTGTTGATAAGATGAATTACACCCGTATGGTTGTTAAGGAAGCTCTTAGATACCGTCCTCCTGTTATTATGGTTCCATATGTTGCCAAAAAAAACTATCACATTTCTCCAGAATACACTGTTCCAAAGGGTGCCATGGTCATTCCCACAGTTTATCCTGCTCTTCATGATCCCGAAGTTTACGACAATCCCGATGAGTTTATTCCTGAACGATGGGTTGAAGGTTCAAAAGCTTCGAAGAACACTGCCAATTGGCTTGTTTTTGGAACCGGTCCTCATGTATGTCTTGGCCAAAACTATGTTTTCATGAACCTTGTTTCATTGTTTGGTAAAGCTGCCTTATTCTACGACTGGAAGCACAAGGTTACACCATTGTCTGAGGAAATCCGTGTCTTTGCCACTATTTTCCCAGAAGACGACTGTATTCTTCAATTTACCAAAAGAAAAAATCCTGCTCTTCTTGAGTAAATACGATTTATTAGAGCCACAGTGCTTTTATTTTTTTACCAAGATTAATCAACATTGTTTAAAAAGGTTGAATTTAGATTACGGTATCTGACTATTTTATGATTATTATTTTTTATTTTATACTGTTTTATAATAGAATTCTTGAATTTAAAAATTGAACCGAAAATGGCTTTTGGACAGCACTATTTTTGAACTTTTTAACATTGATAACAAATTTCTCGATTTTGGCCAACCATATCTCATAAACTGAACGACGATAATTGCAATAGCATGATTAATGACAGTGATTACATTGGACCGAAAATACGGAACGGAGTTTAAACAAAGAACAAAGACTTGAATCAAGGATTTGGTGAGTATTATTTCTGTAGAAACAATAATAATTGAAATACGGTTACAAAAGTTTCAAACCCAAAAAAATTTATGCATCGGAACTGGACAAAACGAGCTTGGACAACCTAAGTTGCATCTATACAAAATCACGTGCTCAAACATATCATTTAATATTATGACATATAATGTAATATCATGCAGTGTAATGACAGTATATGGTATGTAACATGTGAAAGTGCACTTGATGCTGATAACACATACATTTTGACTCAAGTTGCTTTAAAACCACGCATCGACAACGTGTAATACCACCTCAACATTCAACAATTCTGGTGACAAACGTTATCACTGACGATTATTTTAAACAAAACTTTTATTGAATTTTGGTTTATTGATAAACATTGTTTCATCAATAAAATCAAAAGTTTTTAAGCCTTTGTATCAGCAAATTGTTTTTTTGTGAGCTGCACTGACAAGTTATAACTAGTGCATTACCATCAATGCAATATCTGCCTAACTTGAATTCCGACGATTATACCTTTTCATATGAACGTTTTAACTATTTATTCATTTTAATTCCATGATATCCTCAAGTTAAAACATACACATTTACATTTATATTCATACCAAAACTACCTGGGATGTCTTTTAAGTGTTGATGTTAACTAAAGTCAACAATTATATCAAACACTAGCATTATTTTTACCATAACAAAAACAAGCTTAATAACAATACAACAAGAATGGATTTCACTTACGATCTATGTGTCAACCCAACTCTTTTAAAAGAATCGACCACAGCAGTACTTTCAACTATCTTATTTCATAGGATACTTGGCACAATTGTACCTTCGACTCGCGAAATCTTTACAAATATATCTGTCGAGATAGAACCTTCATCTTCTACCAATACCTCAACTGATACCCAATCTACACCCCAGTCTAACATACCCTCTTCCAGCTACAAAAAGTCACAAGCTTTGGCATACCCATATGTGGCAGATCTCGATATCGATGCATTAATAGATGATAAGGTCAGTGAGCTTTCTCGCCGATTCCAAAAAAGCAGTTCTTCGCCATTCAACAATATAGAATCTAGCCAAATCCAAGGCAATGTCTCTCGGAATTCTAATCTTCTATACACTCTGACAATCATGTTTACTTCAACCAACCCAGCTGATGAAATGGATCTGGCTGGCAAGTGGGCAAAAAACGAACAAGGAAAGGATATTTGGTATTGGGAGAAATGGAACATTCAATGTTTTGGTATGTTTTTTTTCTTATTCATTTTTTTTATATATTACAGTTTTAACTTTTTTTATTATTTTAGAATACGTTTCTTCAAGACCACAATCTGACTCGATTCACGTAATCCGAGCTCGAAAACAAGTGCGTTCCATCTTACTAGACATTATAACCCAAACACTTGTTCATAGAGACCATTTACCTCCAATTCGAAGCACAGGAAAGACGCCATTTGGATACGAAATCGTTATTTCTGCAGGAAGATCGGTTTCTTCATCTTCAGATGCAAACATAATTAGCCGCCGTAGAAAGAATAAAAGCCAAAATGTTGACAGTCCGAAGAAAAGTGCACTCACTGGTGCGCTGATTAATAAAGAGATTGGTGCAACTTCTGCGGCTGAAACTGATACTGGTAAAAATCATAAAGGTAATGAAGAATATAGTCGTGGTGACTTTGATGATGGCGACGAATCAAACCCAGGCTCTAGAGGCGATAGTCAGTACGAAAATATTAGTCATTCTGGTGTTTATGGACAAGATGAAGAAAACCATGATGGCGAATATGATAAACAGTACCAAGGTGGAGTTGCAATTGATCAAAATCAATCCAAAAATTCTAAACAGTCGGTGGGAAGTTATGGAAAATCTTGGACTGAAAAGTTTAAGCGCATGATGATGGAACCTGGCTAACACATATATTATAGTCCTTGCCTGTTTGATTTGAATCATGTCAATGTTAGAAACACTTTATTGATGAGCACCATCATTGTTATTTATTGTTGATAAAACATATTTAAACCCTATACAAATAAAATAAAAACTTTAACCTCTATTTGTTGATTCACTAAACTTGATATCTTCACTAATGATAGATCCAGATTTCAAACATTTGAACGAAAGAGATTTCATTGAATCTAAAGCAGCACTTAACTTGGTTTCCTCATCAGTTGTATCTTTTGTAGCATTTGATTGCGAAAAGTTTTTAACAATCTTCATATAATACTGTTCAATTTGGCTTTTCTTATAACCTGTATTTTTGTGTGGACTCAAAAAATTTTGTTTCTTTAAATCCAACAGTAACTTTTTTCCAGTTTTAAATGTAGACTCCACAGCACCGTTTGGATTTTTTTGTTTAGACAGTTTTTCATTTTTTTGAACAAGACTGTGTGTTTCCAAAAACGGCTTTTGTAAAGCGTTGTTCAAATATAATTGATGAAAAAAAGGTTGTGTCAAAAGAGTATCAACAATATCCAATTGCTTATGCTTAACATCAATATTCTTGTTTTCATCATTGTTCATAAGAAAAGCAAATGCAATGATTGCAAGTGCAGGAACTGCAGTAGGAATGTAGTTATATGAAAATTTGGAAGTGATTTCTTCTGATTGTGTTTCAGTATCTTCATCTAAAATACACTCATTGAAAAAGATTTCAAGGATGAAAATATCGGTATATTGGAGAGAAATGTTATACAACACGACGTTTTCATCTAGATTTGGTTTTTTCAAATTGCAAAAAAAGTTCAACACACCGGAACGTGTTTTGTATTTCATTGAAAGGAATACAGCCAAATAAATCAATTTATTGGGAAGACCATGAGTTTTCGCAATAAACAGAAAACGTTGAGAATCAGTAAATTCCATTGCAGAATTATTGGATTGATGAAGCGATGAAATGATTGAACTGTTGTACAATTGTGAATTTCCATCAGAATCAGGATGAACACAAGAGAAATAAAAAGAAGAGGAAGAAGAAGTACAATCCAAAGATGTTGCAGAATCGGTAACCGGTTCGAATTTTTCTGAATTAAAAACAGATGATGAAGATTTCAAATGAGTAATACTTTGCAATGGTTGGATGCATTCTTCATTGACTTTTGGTTTTTGTTTTAGATGAACAGCAGCATCCACAGTATCAAATTTGGGAGTTCTATCATGGTAGCGTTGAAAGTTTGGTTGAACATTAATCAAAGGTTTCAGGGTCTTGAAATCTGTTGAAGAAACAAGGTTTTGCGATGAATTGTCAGAAAATTTAAACAGTTCCATAGATTCACATAAACTCATTTTGAATTCAGGATCATTGTTTGTTGACGTTTGTGAATTTTCTTTGGTACCATTACTGTTATCATTTATCTGGACTATTGAAAAATCATCAGCTTCAATCGTTTTAGACGATAGCAAGTTTGATTCATCATCCAACAAACATTTTGGAGATGGAGATTCTTGAGAATAATCGGTTATATCAATCAAGTCATTAGTATCGATTTCTCTTTGTTTTTCATCAATGTCCAAATCTTCAATATCTGATGGTTTTGTTTCTTCTTTTTCAGATTCAAGTTTTTCTTTAGAATCTTTAGATTTCTTCAAAGTTTTTTGATTGTTCGATTTGAACAATGTCAACGATAAAAAGACAAGGGAACAAGAAATGATGACAACCAGTATGGTTGGTCTTTTAGTATCGATAATTCTTGACATGTATAAACAGAACTAAATTTAATAATTGAAACAAAAGTTATTAGATTCAATTGCTTATGATTTTTTTTAAAGATCTAAAGCTACTTAAATACAGTTATTTTCATAATAAAAGAGGTTATTGCTTATTGAGTTTGTGAAATCCTACAGGCTTCTATTACTCAAGCATCAATAATTACTTTCTCAATTATCTTATCAATCAACTTTCTTTTTATAATGTAAATTAAATGTAAATCATTTGTCTCCACTTTATCTAACCAATTTAGTTAAATATACACACGGCTGTGAATTAACACAAAATGTTATTGTTGTCATGTGACTCACCCAATCATAATGTTTTTTCAGTATCACACAAAAATTTTCCAGCACGAAGAACAACACCACCATTTGAGATCACAACTATTTCAAAACTGTTAAAATAAACGGGGTTTTTATCGTTGATCAGTGGTTTTATATTGGAAATAGTAATTAATTCAATACCTTGATAAATATACCCGGAAATAACACTGAAACTTGAATACAAAGTGTGTGTTTTCAATATTTTTTTAAATCACTATTCTTCATATCGTTAGAAAAGAGAATCAAGAATTTCCATTCAATATTTGTGTGCCGATCTAAATAATATAACCAAAACAAAAGATTCAAAATGAGCGCTGCAAGAAAAGCAAGAGAGCTTACGAGGTACTCTCGTTATACCAACTTTTTCAAAAACTGGGAACATCAAAAGGGAGTTTCGGAAAATAATGCAAAGATGCAACCTTCATTTTTGAGTCAAAACTATTTCCAACCTGATGGAACATTCGTGACCCAGAACGAGCAAATTGGAGACGACAAATGGCCAATAAAGATTGGTGACCGTGTTCAAATTGTTGTCCCCAATCCTGATGTACCTGATGATAAGTTCAAGGTTGGTAAAGTCACTGCACTTGCCCGTGAAACTAATGGTGTTTATATCGATGGTCTTGGTGGTGCTGTCAAGACAATCATTCCTCCTCAAGGTTTCTTTGAAAACCAGAAAAACCCAGTTATTGATCTTCCACGCTCTGTTCCTATAAAGAATGTCCGATTGGTTGTTGCAACTCGCGAGGAAAACCCCGAGACTGGTGCTATTATTGAAAAAGACTT
>JAJLVH010000075.1:0-19012 GCA_030570155.1 Magnusiomyces magnusii
AGTGTAAGCAGGGTAACATTTCAGTATGGGTGTACACTGTGGGACATTCCACGCTTTTACATACAAAGAACTGAGGAAATACTAAAACCTTTCAAGGACTTGCAACCAAGAAGAATAACTACAACAAGTACAATCAGATACTTTTGTATTAAGATTACGTGCTTAAAACTTTCAGTCATTACTTTTAAAGCCTTGTGTCCTAGTCTTCAGACACTGTCGTTAGTCTTAAGATCATTCTTATTATTATTACTACTCTCACTTGCTTCACCAGTTTTGTCTATTCAAAACCCTTCACACTCATCGTAGTTTATCATTAATCTATAGCAGATTCCTATACTCTCTAAAAAAAACTATAAGTAGCTCTTATCACTTTTTTATGTTGAATATTTGTAGTGGTTTATCTATCATCAATTTACATGTCGTTTGATAATGTGTTTTTTTTTTAGTATGTGATATTTCTCTTGGATGATGTATGTGTATATTGTTCTACTTACGTTGTTAATTGTGTTCTGCATGCATCAGAATAAATGATTATTCAACTTAAAAAAATTTATCTATTTTTTTCCTTTTTCAAAAATCAAACGAATAAAAACATAAAAAGTTTGAATAAACGAAATGAAAAAAAAAAAAAAAAAGGAAAAAAAAACATATTTAGTTTCTGTAATACACCATCTCTATTTACATTTTTTTTTCTTTTTTTATTTAATCAACATTCCGTAAATGTCAAGAATTCGAATCAACAGTTACGAAAAAAAATAAAAAAAAGTGGACCTTTACAACATGACTAGTAAGTTTTGGCTTGTAACAGAAATGGCTAAAGAAGGTAATCCAGTGAGCGATGAAATTGGCTTGTATGGGTTTGGATTAGGACTTGATGAAAACCCAAGCAATTCAAAATAAACGATGATCAAAATTGAGTTTTTGTGATAACGGTGGGATAGAAATCGAGACAAGTTTTACTATTGTTTTCCTGGAAAAAAAAAAAAAAAAAAAAAAAAGTTAAAAAAAAGCGCCAATCCTTCTTTGCTTGACAAAGTTACTTGACGAGTTACTTGCTGTCGGCCATCTTAGTCGTCCATTTATCGTGGATTCCTGGTTGCTACAACTATTTCATAAACAAATATCCATCAACATGAATTCAAGTGCGCTGGGTCTTGGTTTCAAACGTCGTTAGCAATCTGACAATGATGTTTATACGAATTTTACAAGTAATGCACTGTTCTCGTATAACATGAACTCATTCGCTTGATCTTGATGGAATATCCATTTCCACAACATGTTTTAAAACAAATAAAAAAGAAAAAACAGGAAGAAAAAAAATGTTTTGGTTGTTTCACATGAATTGACATTGGTTGCGTCATATTTCAAACGCAAACGAAATTAAATGATTGCCAATTGTAAACTGTTGATGTTTTTGTATTAGGCAATTGAAATCTACAGCGTTTGGTGCTTACTCAGTATTTAGACATGCTTAGTAACGAACGTTGCTGATTACCAATAAGCAACATTTAGTCACATGGATACGCCTGACCGTCCGCACGGCGCAGTACGTCACTTTGCTGTTATTTGCTAAACAGCCGCAGATCAGCCGCACTTGTGAACACCGGTCGACCAGAATATGTACTAATGTGGTGACGTTTTTGTGTGTTTAATAGGTGGACAGGTGCGATTATCAGCTAGTTGTGAATATTTAATTTAATTCGCCTGTTTGTGGTGGTTCAATTGGTTCAATTGATTAAATTGTTTCTATATGTGTATATGCTTGTTGAAATTTAAATGACCTGCTTGTTCTTTCGCATTCGAATGAAAAACAATCCAATTTACACTTTTCAAACCTTGAGCAAAAAAAAGAATAAAAATTTTAAAATTTTAAAAGTTGAAAGTTGCTGGGTGGGATTTTTCTGGAGATTGCTGGCAATCAAACTAATTACTTCACACGTGATAGTCTTTGATATTCAATTGACATTTCTTTTATTTTTAATATAAAAAGTTTGGGATAACCTTCAATTTCGATTAATTTTTTTTTTTACATCTTATAATTGTTTAAATTCTTCAAACCCTTTTCTTAAATACTGTCAATTCTTTTATTTTTTTTTTTTTTTTTTTTTAATTTTTCAATAATGCTCAAGCCTCTTGCTACTTCTCTTTCGCTCTTGTTTCTCATTGGGTATGTTCAGTTTACATTTACATTTTTTTTATATATATGTTCACTATTGAATACAAACTAACACAACCATGTAGCTCTACCATCCTCCTCTTCTTCATCTTACTTGGAGGTGTCCGACACTCAATTCCTTTAAACCAACTATACTGGCTCCAATTCAACACCGATTCCATTTCCAATTCTGGCGTCTCCAACATTCCTAACCCCGTGCGATGGACCTTTTACAATTATTGCGGTGTCGACTCTAAGGGTCACAATTCCGACTGCACTAAAACAAAGGCTGCTTATCCGTTCACTCCCCAAGACGCCTTTCAAACCTCTAACGGCATTCCTTCTGGCATTGTGAACCATCGCAAGACTTATTATTACTTGACAAGAATTGCTTACGGTTTCTTTATTTGCGGACTCGTGTTTACTGTTTGTGCTTTGTTTAGTACTGCCATTTCCTGGTGCTCACTTATCGGCGTCGGTCTTGTGTCTCTCTTTGCTGGTCTCGCATTCATTGTGACGACCGTTGCTGCTGCTTTGGCTACCGCTGCTTATGTCAAAGCCAGACACCAATTCCATAAAGACGGCATCAGCTCCAGACTGGGCGTCAAGATGTTTGCCTTTGCTTGGACTACTGTTGCTCTTTTGTCATTGACTTGGATGCTCATGAGCATGGCATGCTGTTTTGGTGGTGCTCGCAAAATGAAGGAACGTCGCGAACGCAAGTCTGCTTTAGAAGACGAACGCCAATCTGGTTGGTTCCAAAACCATCGTAAATCTTCTTCTACGGCCGTTCCCATGGATGAACCTGTTGTGGCAGCCCAGCCCCAGCCTCGTCTTGGGTTCTTCAACTGGAACCGTAAGAACAATACAGCACAAAACATGAACAACTTTGAGGGTGAAAAGAACTACGATTCTTCGTTTGAACGTATGGAAGCTCCTCTTCCTCACCATGCTGCTCCTGTTAATGCTGCCAACGCTGCAAACACTACTAACAACGGAGCGGAGCCAATGTTTTTCAAGGCTGCTAGTTAAAAAAAAATGTATATTAATCAACAATTGTTGATTTATATATATATACATTTTTAATGGCTTGCTTCAACTTTTTTTGACGAATTTTTTTTTTTTTTTTTTTGTGAAAGTGATTATTTGGACTCACTTGTTTTTAATGACTTTTTTTTTTTATTTATAGGTATAATTTACAATTTTTTATATATTCTAATCCAATTTATTAATTAATGTATAAATTCAAACAAGGCTTGAGGTTTTATGCTAGAGAATTGAAGACTGCGTTTTCTGTCGGTTTTACATTTAATTGTTTTAATTTAAATGTGTATTGACAATGTAAAGTATAAAGCCAAAATAGTCTAAATAAAACCAAGCATATTTAGTTACTAGTTTTCAACATGATTGATAGTTGAGTTATCAATTAAAATAAATGATGAATTAATAAATTAATAAATATAAAATGAGTATATGCAAAAAAAAAAAAAAAATTACATGTTCCGTTGTGTCCAATATTTCAAGTTCCTCTTCTTTCCGTCTTTTCAAAACTACCTTCAAAACCCTTTCAACCCCTTCTAAACCCCATTTAAAATATATTCAAAACCCACATTATCCAAACTCCATTGTTTTCATTTCTTTCCTTTTTATTTTTTTTTTTTTTTTCTTAATGATTTGACCGTAAATTGGAATTATAATTTCCTCCGTTGTTTCCATAGTTTAAATTGTTTTGATTACCAGTTCCATTATAATGATTGTTATTGTTCCCATTATTACCACCGCCACCGTTGCTAGTAGTAGTATTATTATTATTGTTGTTATTTGGTTGTGACCGAACACCTAATGGATTTTTCGAAAATGATAGCCTGATTCCACCCTTCACGCTATTCGACAGCCCGTAACCATACAGCTCTTCCAACGCCCTCGTCGCGTAACTAACGTCTTCAAATTCCACAAAGCACATGGGCCCGTTGGCCTTTGTGCGGAAACAGAGCCGTTTGTATCCGCGACGCTTGGAAAACAGCTTCTTGAGCTCGTCTTCGTTGGTGTCGAGTGGCAAATTGCCGACGTAGAGCGTGTTGCATGGAGGGTTTTGGTCAGCTGGGTTTGCAGGTGGCAAAACCCGGCCGCCGTTTTGCATAATGTGGATAGCGTTGGTGTTGTTTGTAGGTGAATATGGAACAACTATTTTGGATCCATCAATAGGTGAAGTGCGGGTATTGTTATTATTGTTGTTGTTGTTTGTGGTGGCGGTGGTACTATTATTACCAGTATTAGTATTTAATGATAGATTTTGAAAAGATCGAGCAGTTGATTGTCGATTCTTTTTGATATTGGCATCAATAGATACCCACTGATTGCTTGGATTGCCATTATTTCCCTGGCCATTTCCAGCACGTCCATGTTTAAACCCAGAAGTGTTAATGTTATTAATGTTGTTGTTGTTTGTTAATGCACCCTTTTCTTGTACTTTCTTGGCCAACAAAGGTCCTTTTTGAGAACCAGAATGTTGGGTTGGAGACATTGGGTTAGATGTTTGTTGATGCTTGATTGGTTGATACATTTGTTTAGGAGATGTTGTTTGTGATTTTCCAAGTTCGATATTCTGGTTTTGTTGAACTTGGTTATCAACACTTTGAATGGGTTGAGATTTATGCTGTGAATGCTGTAGTGAATGCAAGGATTTTGGATTATTAAAACCAACAGGTAAATTATTATTATTGTTGATTTTTTGATTTCCAGATTGTGAATACCAACCAACATCTTTAACAATATCGTTATATTCTTCGTCTTCATGGCCTTGAGATTCAAGTACAAGAGATTTGCCAGTCATTCTAGGAGCAACGTCTTCGGGCTGACGTTGGGTTTGTGGAGGATTATGTTGATGCATTGAAAGAAGACTTCGAGAAGGAGGAGGTGAGAAAATGCTATTGTTAATATTGACATTGTTGTTAATGTTGTTAATATTTTGGTCATAAGTTTCCGAGAAATTAGATTGCAAATCCATAGAAGGCATAGAATTGTTTGGTCCAGAAAAAACAAATCTAGAGACACTTTTTTGGTTTTGTTGGTTTTGTTGTTGTTGTTGATTAAAAGAATTTAGTCTTGAAAGAGCAGGTAAAGATTCATTGGAAATGTTATGGCCATTATTAACGAGCTCGATTTTAAGAGCAAATGGTTGGTTTTGGTTATTGAAATAGTCTTTAGGAGTAAACAGATTTACGTTTCTTGAAAGTATGGCCAACGCGTTTGTAGCCGCCACTAACGAAGTAAAGTAAGCCAGACCAGTTACAGAAGCAGGCAGTCCGTCATCAGAAATGGGAGAACGTTGGAGTTCCGAATGAAGAAAGTTTGTAGCAAAAGTAAAGATGAGAGAAAATTCACGGTCTTGAATATCTCGAGGCAGGTTTGAAAGACGAAGGGACGGAAGGTTTGCAGAAGAAGAAGAGGAGGAAGAAGAAGAAGAGTCTTCGCTTAGAGGAGAGGTTATAGGGTTTGGATAAAGACCAAGGGACTGGGTTTGTTGGACCTGCTGATTCTGTTGGTTTTGATGATGATGGTTTTGGTTTTGAGATAGATTTGTAGTCAAACTAATAGAAGAAGGAGTAAACGGTTGGAAAAACGTAGACGAAGGATGCGACATGGAAGTCTGCAGCTGGTGGGAAATGGAGCTTGACAAAGAAGGAGGAGAAGACGACAGAGGAGAAGAGGCTATGGATTGGGAGTTTGAAGTGTTTGAAGAAGTCAATTGGATTGAATCAGACACTAGCGGAGGAGGAGGAGAGGTGGCAGAAGTCAGGCTTGGAGGAAAAGAGCGCTGGAGCGGGTGGAACTGGCTGAACGGGTGCGAGGGCGGAGGAGGCGAGGTCGGGGACCGGAACGAGGCCGACTGGTGAAAAGGCTGCGACTTGATCATTTGGAAGAACTGGCGATGGCTGGCGATGGTTTGGAACTGGAGGAGGTGTTGGAAGGAAACGCGTGGAAAAAGCTGATTTGAAAAATGCGCGTAGAAAAATTTTCGTTTCCTGTTCTTGTGACCAGAAAAACAAAAAAAGCAAATGGCGCTCGCGTCCAGCACACGTGACCTGCCGGATGGGCAACCATGCGTTTCTGCGCGCCCAAACAAGCCAACAAGCGTCCCGATCCGGCGGGACCGTTATGGCATAACCGTGGAACCGCCGCTCGATTTATGCCTAAACAGTGTGTATTTGTATATGTGTGTGACAGCGTGTGTAACTAGTCTAAAAATAGCCGGTCTCGTGAGTCGCTTTGCCAATGACCTCCACCTTGAAGCCAATCGTCTCCAGCTTGGCGCGGTCGAGGATCAAGCGGCCGTCAAAGACGTACGCGGGCTTGTTCATAATGGAGTACAGCTTCTTGTAGTCGAGCTCGGTGTCCTTGAACATATCCCACTCGGTGACAACGACGATGGCGTCTGCGTTCTCCGCGGCTTCGAACGGGTTCTTGGCAATGCTGACCTGGCGCTGGATCTGTTCCAAGCTATCACCTTCACCTGCTTCTTCCAAATCCATCCAGATTTGGGCTTCTTCAACCTTGGGGTCGTAGATGGCTACATTGGCCCGTTCCTGTCGAAAGTACTGCGTCAACGAAATGGCAGGGGACTCGCGGGTATCTCCTGTATCCTTCTTGAATGCAAAGCCAAACAATGCAATGCGTTTGCCTGACAGTGTGTTGAACAAGGATGCAATGATTCTTTGTGTAAATCGTAACTTTTGATACTCATTCATATCAACCACCTGTTTCCAATACGCTGCGACTTCCGGAAGATGTAATGACTTGGAAAGATACACAAGATTCAAAATGTCTTTTTGGAAACACGATCCTCCGAACCCAACTGAGGCCTTTAAAAACTTGGATCCAATTCTAGTATCGAGGCCACAGGCATATGCCACTTCGTCAACGTCAGCACCGGTGACTTCACAAATGGCAGAAATCGCATTGATTGACGAAATTCTCTGCGCCAAAAGAGCATTGGCAACAAGTTTGGAAAGCTCAGAAGACCAAAGATTAGTAGTAATGATTCTTTTAGGATCAACCCAATTGGCATACACTTCAGCAAGCGAAGCGGCTGCAGAACGGCCAGATTCAGTTTCTAACGAACCAATCAAAACACGGTCTGGGGACAAGAGATCCTTAACAGCAGTGCCTTCAGCCAAAAACTCTGGGTTAGAAAGAAGATCAAACTTGACACCGGGCTTTCCGTTGGCGTCAAGAATCTTGCGCATGCTTTGAGCAGTTCTGCAAGGAACTGTGGATTTTTCAACCACGATTTTGGAAGAAGTAGCAAGGCGAGCAATGGATCTGGTAGCAGACTCGATCCAACCGAGATCGGCAGCAAAGCCTTTACCTTGGCCAGACTTTTTGGTAGGGGTATTTACGGAAACGAAAATGAGATCGGCTTCGTTGATAGCGGCTTCAACGTCGGTAGAGAAAAACAAGTTTCTGCCACGAGCTTCCTTGACGATTTCAAAAAGGCCGGGTTCGTAAATTGGTAAATTTTCAGAGTTCCAAGCGTCGATTCTGGCTTGGTTGAGATCGACGATGATGACTTTGATGTGAGGAGCATTTCTGGCAATTACAGCACAAGTTGGGCCACCGACATAACCAGCGCCAATACAACAGATTGTTTTGACTGTTTTATGAGAGCTTTCAGACATTTTTTTTTTTTTTTCCCCCTTTTATTCCTTATCAAAAAGATGGATACAAAAAAGAAGAAAGAAAGCGGGAGAAAGAGTATTTATATGTGATTGAATGTAATCTATAGCCAAGCATTAAAAGAATTGAAGCAGATTCATAGAGGACGCGTGTCCCTACTGTAAACAAGACCAACCCTGGTTTCAAAGACAGCTACAGTTATCGATATTATTGATTGGTGATTGGTTAAAATATGTGTGTTTTTATTTAGATATTGGTCTATAACAGCGTTCAATACAAGTCGGTGACGATTCTGGTTTTAATGACTTGGACCATGCTTTTTTGAACAAACTTAAAATGTCAGGTCCTTGGGCTGAATCTTTATTTCCGACTGTATTTTGGTCTGTGTTCAAACCATGTTGCAAACGGAAGCAAACGGCTGAGGCTTGTGTTATCTGGATCATCTTTCCGACTTGCCCTAAAAGGTCGTCAACCGACTGATGCAAGCCTTAAATAGCCGTCATAAAAAGGCACAACCCCAAAAAAGCAAAGCACATGACATCAAGCACAATTATTCAAATCACGCAGAAAGTTACCCGGCCTTGAAAAGCAGCCATCAGTCGGCCACGACCGTTGAGCAAACAGCCAAAGCGTTCGAATAAACGACTTTAGACAAGCCGGTTCAACTAGTTCTTGATCAGTGAGTACTCAAGTCTTGATCCAGTCTTGATCAAGTCTCGCAGGCCTTGAGTAGCCGGGAACAAGTGCTGTTTAGCCCCCAAACGCATTTTTTGTTCTGGCCCAAAACCTGCAAATGGCTGCAAAACCCATACTAACAACACATTTTAGCAGCACAACAACAACAAAAACTTCATAAATAGTGACCGCCGCCACACGCAACCACCATTTTTTTTCTTACCTTTTCCTCTTTTTCTTCTTTTTTACTCTTTATTCACATCAACCACTTTGCATTCTAAATTTATTTTGTAAATTTTAAAAAAAACAAATATACATTAATAATGTCTGATCTTTGGTACGTTTGTCCATTCGTTGACGTCTTTAGTTATTTCTTTGTACTAACAATTGATTTTTTTTTTTTTTTTTGCTATAGCCCAGTCTATGCTGTATGTTTATGAACTTGATGAATCCATTTCTGTTTTCGATACCTCTGGCTATCTCTTTTGAATACCAATTAAACAATGTTTGCCAGCAACAACTAAGTGTCTCTTTCTAATATCTGTTTCTAGCCTTTCTTTGGTGCCCTCGGTTGCACAGCTGCCATTGTCTTCACCTGTATGTATCTCTATCTCTTATTTTTCAGCTTTGGACTGGAATTTTCAAATTTGCCTAAAGTGAAAAATTGCCAATTCTTCAATTCATACCTGGTCACGTCGTTCACCGCATTGGCCTGTTTCGCCGTCTAAACGCTCGTTGAACTAACATTGATTCGTAGGCTTTGGCGCTTCTTACGGTACTGCCAAGTCCGGTGTCGGTATCATGGTTACCACCGTCATTAGACCCGACCTTCTCGTCAAGAACGTTGTTCCCGTCATTATGGCCGGTATCATTGCTATTTACGGTCTCGTCGTTTCTGTCTTGGTTTCTTCTTCCTTAAAACAACAACAAGCTCTTTACACTGGTTTCATCCAGCTCGGTGCCGGTCTCTCTGTCGGTCTTGCTGGTCTCGCTGCTGGTTTTGCTATTGGTATTGTTGGTGATGCTGGTGTCCGTGGTACTGCTCAACAACCCCGTCTTTTCGTTGGTATGATTCTTATTCTCATTTTCGCCGAAGTTTTGGGTCTTTATGGTCTTATTGTTGCTCTTCTTCTTAACTCTAGAGCTACCCAAGACGTTGTCTGCTAAAAAGAAACGAAAAACTAAGAAAACCAATGTGTTTATATTAAGTTTTTTTCTATTAATATCAAACAATAATAATAATAATCATAATTGAAAAAAAAAAAAAAATAAAAACAAATACCTTTTTGACTGTGAATTTTTGATTACTTGTAGGCTTGTTGATTTAATCGGTTCTGAAATACTCAATTGATTTCTGATATTTATTCTTTCTTTTTTTTGTTTCGGCGTTTTCCATTTTCATTCCATCTTTTTTTGGCAACCATTTGGAATGGTTGCATTGCTTGAAAAAAATACACGTGAATAACGTGTATAACGTGTGTAATTATTAATAAGCCATTAATAATATATAATATATTACTAATAATTACTAAGCCGCATAACGTTATTTTTTTGGTTATCATTTTTCTTCTTTATCATTACCAATTGAATATATAAAAAAAATACAAAATTACAACTCAATAAATCAATTAATAATAAAAAAAAAAAAAAAAAAATAAATGAGTTCTAAACGGCTTACACAATCACAGGTCACGGACCAGCCAACTTCTTTGATCACCAAAGTTTTAAAATCCGGAGCTGCCGTTGGTGCAGTGTATGGACCTCTTGTGTTTGAAGATGATTATCATTTGGCAGTTGCGTTTAATGACCGAATAGAAATATACGACGTTTTTTTTGATGACGAAAACGAAGACGGAGAAGACGAAAATGATACCAGTGACTATGATGATATCGACATGGAATCAAATTCTAAAAAAAGTTCCAACGAGGATATCAATGAATTTTTTCATGTTGATGATTCACGTTTGCAAAAAATACCCGAATCTGTTGATGAAGGTCTCGTTTTCCGAACAAGTATGCCATTTCATGAAGAAACCATCACCAACATTGAACCGTTATCTCAAACAGAAGACGGAAAAGAAAAGCTGACGTGGATCTTGGTCACTTTTTCCGACAATTCTTTCCGGATCATCAACTTTAATCCCAACAGATACTCGTACGAACAACTCGAAAATAATTATAAAGAAGATAATCTTGACAAAACCCCATTGTCTTTAGAAGAGAATTGGAGGCTGATGATTAATTCCCATGCCTTTGTAGCGCCTCCTATTCATCTTGATCCATACCATGTCTCGTACGTTCAATGGGGCTCTAATACCATCCACAAATCAAAAACTGGAAACATGAAAGTGGTCGACCAACCCGATGGATTAAAAAAACGTAATCACCAAAATTCATGTTTCGAGCCGGAAAATCCAAAAGCAATTCCCCGCGACGAAGCTGGAATATCCATCGCTGTTGACAAAACTACAAACACTATAGCTTTCAATGCATTCAACAATGTCATCAATATTGTCAAGTTTGATTTGAAAAAGTTCAAAAGACCTAGTTCTGATTCAACGATTTATCCATTCAAAACTGCAAAAAAGCCGGTTCCTGCTCACCTCAGCAACGAGCTGTTCGATCACATTATTGACTCGATGGTGGTCTTTTCTCCAAACAAGTTCCATATCCAGTCCATGTCTTTTCTTGCCCATGCAGACAACCCAACTTTGATGGTTTTGAGCAATCCCGAATATTTCTGTACGGCCGTTGACATTTTCAACGTTGACATGGAGCAAAAGGTTGCCACCAAACGGGTGGATACTTTTCAAAACGCAGTGAAAAACGAACATGTTTTGGTGCCTAATTATGGACCTTTTGGTGGCTGCTTTCTTATTGGAATGAATCATGTTACGTTGTTTAAAACCCCTCCCAATGATCCTTCTATTGTTTTGTCAATGGATCAATACAAATCATCACAACAAAAAGGTATAAACAAATACCCTAAATTCACAACTAATTCAAGAAAAGGTGATGATGATAATCCTGAATTTAACCCAGACAGATTACACATGCCAAAAGGTCATGTTATCAAAAGCAAACACGGACATTATGTGACAAATCTGTTTGTCGGTTCTCAAGTCGTTTCTTTTCAAAGTCCCATCGTTTCGTATGCCACAATTGATACCGAGCGTACACTTTTGAGCGACAACGAAGGTCGAATTTATTTCATGGTTGCGTTACAAAAGGTCGAAAAGTACCCGGCAGATTTTAGAGTATCTATTAAATACGTCGGCCGAACTTCGCCTTCTGTTTCTTTGACTTGGGTAGCTTCTTGCTACTTTTTTGCAGCAAGCTCTGTTGACGATTCCATTTTTTTCCAGCTTGCTCATAATATCACGCAATCAGAGGGAAAGTCTCAACAAGCAGACAGGAAAAAACAGAAAAAGATAAAGACTAATGTGGAGATTGAAATCAAAGAAATCCAACGGCTTGAATCCAACTCTCCAGTCTTGGATATTTCTACAGTTTCGCCGTATACCCAGTATAAAGAATACCCAGTTGACGATGAACATTTACGAAAATATTACAACGATTTCATTTACTTAGCATGCGGACCCGCTGGATCTTCTCGAATCAAACAACTCAAACCCGGTGTTTTCACAAAGTATTTAAACAATCAAGGCATCATTTCTGATTCCAAGTTACAATTTGATTTTGATCAAAACGTCAATGTGTTTGCAGTTTGTTCAAACGCATATATTGTTTCTACTGACACCACGACTCGTCTTGAAATGATTGAAAAAACCGATAGACTGCGACAATTGAATAATTCTTTAATCAAAGATGAAAAAACTGTTGCTGTTTTCCATTCTAAAGAAACCATGTACCAAGTCACAGCCACAAAAATCGTCAGTTATAATTTAAAATTTGAAACGATGACCCAGTACAAGCTATTTGGACCGGAATCTCAGCCTGGATCTTCTGTTACACATGTCACAGCTTACTTGACCCCGCTTACAAAAGACTTTTCTTTTTATATGTGTTTCAATCACCATGAATTGGTTGAACTCAAGTTTTTGTTTGTTGATGGGAAAGTAGTTGCCAAGGAAGATGAAGCCAGTGGTTGGACAGTTAATGACCGTATCCACAAAGAGAAAAAGGTTAAAAAACTGGCAGCTTTTCGCGGCGGATTTTTTGTCTTGTATATGTCTATGTGTGGAGTACAAGACGAAGAGCTTTTGAAGTGCTACTTGACTAGTGAGTCCGAATCGACTGAGTGTACTGAACCAGACAGAAAAGCAAAAACACACAAAAGTCTGGTGGAATCCGACTTTGTTTCTTGTTTATCTGAAGTTCCGTCTGATGTGACAGACCTTGAAATCATTAAATGTTTTGGTTCTGACTATTACTTGGTTTTGTCAACAAAGTCTGGAAGAGTTTTGACTTACAATCTCAATCAGTTAGTTTCTGATGAGCTTACAGTTCCTCATGAAGAAACGAATGCTAGTCAAAAAGTACGGTTTGATCAGACACCGGAAATTGAACACCAATTCACTGCTGACAACAAATTGAAACCATGCTTTGATTTCTTTATTGGTGACCAAGAAGTTTGTCTTTTCAAATCCCATAATAATCATGAACAGATATGTGCGCGATGTGGATCCGATGTTTTTGTTTTTTTGCTCATGAAAAATCATTCAGGAATTCGTCTTGAATACGTTCCAATTTTACTTGATAATGACATTGATCCACGTTCAATCATAACTCCAAACACTTTCATTGATCATAATGTTGATCGTGTATACGAAAATACTATGCTCGACACTTTTTCAAACAGAAATTCAAAAAATCGATACACTTTCTACGTGGTTACTCAAGATGAACAAGTTTGTGTGGTGTGTGCCGATTTTGGTGTTGGCGAGCAAGATCCATTGGGATATAAAGTGGTTGAACGGCGTATGGGAATTGATATCTTGGCTCGCAAAATCAAAGTATCACCATCTGGCCGATACCTTGTTGTGTTGGCACTCATGAACCTTGACGCCAAAGCAGGTCCTATGACAAAAACTGTCACATACACTGTTATTGTTTACCGAACTGATACGTTTGACGAGGTGGCGCGGTACAAAACTAGCGAAGGATTGGCTAATGCTTTAGAAGTTGCACCTGCTGCTTATACAGAACAAGAACGAATGATGGATCTGCAATTGCCAGAACAATTTAATATTTTTTTGGGCGTGACAGACGAAACAGAAACAGAAGAAGAAAGTTCTCAAGGCAATGTGACGACGCTATGTTTCCGTGAAAATTATGGAATATGTCATGTTCGACACATTCTTTTCCCCCGTCCTGTTTATTCGTTGGCATGTGCTCGAAATATGCTGATTGTCGGTCTTGATGGAACGTTGACGAAATTTAAGGTTCCTAATACCCCGTTACCGTTTTCTTTGACTGATTGTTCTGATTCTTATTCCAACGAAGTATTTTATTTGAACGAATCCAAGACTGCAAAAACCGAAAACATTCGTGAAAATGTAAACACTTTGTGTTATGAATTGTGCGTGACTGGATACAAAGATGTCGATTTCGAAAATTCAAATTCTAGTTCAAATCTAAGTGACGATGACTCAAATAAGAAAAACCAATTCGATTTGGTTGCTGGAGATTTAATGGCTGGTCCAATGATTACAAAAAACCTTGTCAAAAGTTTTCCAAACCTGGACTTGCTTAGTCTCAAACCGCCCAAGGGATCTTCATTTTCAAATTCGCTCGAAAACATGTTGAGATGTGTGAACCGAGTGTCGTCAAATGTTGTTGTTTCTGGAGATTCTGGAGGATTTATTCGGTTTGTTTATCCTGGCAACGGTGCTGATTTAAAGAAAGGAAAAGAAAAGGGTGAAGAGAGGCAAGGCAATGAACGACAAGACCAAGAAAATCAAAATGATGATCATCACAAGTGGTTGTATTCTAATGAGGATTCTAAACTTTATGGATTACCTGCAACACCTAATGTCATGACAAGAGTTCGATGGCCATTGGCCAATTACTATAGGATTTTGAAAGGCGAAAAGTATACATCTACACACTTATCCGAGAATCATAACGGAACAGTTTACATGGAAGATGAGCTCATGTCCGTTGTACTTGTTGGAGCGACTGATGGATCATTATATTCTATTTATACTGAATATGGAAAAGACACATTACGTTCTCTTTATTTAAGAGACGTGGCCGATTCAATGGTACCTGGTTTTCATGTCACCGAACCAATTGATAATGCCAAACCGCAATCATTTTACTCTGAACGGTTTTCACAGCAATACCCGAATTATATCAAATCCAAAGCCAATGAGTACAAATACCTGGACAACCTCCGCGAAGTTAGAAGAGCACGCGATTTGCCAGACCGAAGTTACAAAAAGGATCCCATCAGTGGTAGAGCCTGTTTAAAAGAAAACATTGACAAGCATCATCAAGACGAGAATCCTACTGATGCACTTGGAGACTTTCATCATGAAACGAATCATCATGATGTAATGGCAGGCTATGTTTTGTTTGAGCTGATGCCCGTAGCATCTGTCCTCCAGTCATTGACTTATGGAGTCCAAATCAGCCACGCTTAGTTTACTTTTTGTATGTTTTATTTAGTCGAGCTGTTTAAATTGAACGTTTTGTCGCTCATTCTCATCACATAACACACGCAGCCGCACCACAATCACGTTTTTTGGTCAGCGTTGTGAAAAATCGCGATACATTGGATAAGAAAACGTACTTGAGTTGATAAAGAATTGTTTATTTTTTTTTTAATTTGATTATAATCACAGCACAGTAACTAAATATTAAGACACTAGTTAGTTCTATTGGTCAATTAATTAGCAAAACTTTTTTTTTGTAAGAATGTTTTCAAGAGTTTGGTTAAACCACAAGAATAAAGAGTTCAAGGTGGGGGTTGAATGGCCTTGGTTCGTGTATGTAATCTCAAGATTTATGCAATTGGAAAAAAAAAAAAAAAAAAAGTGTCGGCAAGAGATAAATCAAAGATTGTTTCCTATTTATTTTCAACTTTTTTTTTAAATTTATAAATTCAAATATAAAATTCGATATCGATATTACGTTTAAAATGCATCGACATTTGCAATCGACACGAAACATTATCGCTATCAAAAAAAAGACTAGACTATCAATAAGAACACCAATATACCCAAGCCAATCTTCATACCAACAAACTCGGGCAGTATCGTCTTTTTACGCTTATGAAACACATCAAGGGTCTCGGACTGTCAAAGCTCGCGTCCCATTACTAAAGTTCCCGGGATATATTGGTCATTACACATCTCGAGTCAACCGACCGTACAATGAGGATCGGTACTATGCTGGTGTCATTAAATTGCCAACAGGATCTTCATTAAGACCCATGGCATCTCGCCAACAAAAGTTACGAGAGACAAACGACGATTTTTTAAAAAAAGATGGCAATGACATCAATGAAAAAACTAAAGATGATGATGATACCTTGCACAGTTATGGATCCGAAGAAGCAACAGATTCATATCGCCATGTCTTCAATTTTGCAGTATTTGACGGGCATGGCGGTTCAGAATGCTCTCAGTTTTTAAAGGACAATTTAGCAAATTATGTTGAAAACTGTGACTTATCAGCCGGGCCCGGGATTGCAGAGGCGTACCGTAAACAAATTGGCGGATACTGGCGGCGCTGGAAAAACGGGTTCGACAGTTATATGGCCAAAATGCGAGTCGTTGATGATCTCCAAATGCGAATCCCGATTGCTTTTTTACAGGCTGATTTGGATTTTGTTAATATGAATGTCAGCGCTGGATCAACATGTACTTCGGTTTACATGTACACGGATGATGAGTACCAGGCACCAGTCGGAAGGCACCAAATCTTGACACCCGACGCTTTTTGGGAGCCAGGGCAAACGGTGCAGTTGGTGGTGGCACATGTTGGCGATACCCGCTGTGTTATCTGTGACAGATTTGGCGAGGCTCACCCACTGACATCCAACCATCACCCGTCATCTCCAATTGAAGTATTGCGGTTACAACGCTACGCATCCAGTTTCATGACAGACTCATTTGGAGAATCACGGTTTGGACATTACGCAAATACCCGCGCGTTTGGTGACCTACAGGCGAAATCGTTGGGAATCACAGCAGAGCCAGATATTACAGAATACGAGGTTGGTGTATATTCCGGAAAGTCACAAGTTAAGAAAAGTTTCACTAAACATGGAACCAGTGGAGACGAATCTTTTCTTACAATTGTATCTGATGGCGTCACCAATATGATATCAGACCAGGAAATTGTTGATATTGTCATGAGCACAGTCAACCGTGGGGGTTCGTTACGAGGTACACCCCAGTTGGCGGCAGAGGAAGTTGTCAAGTATGTAGAAGCTTTAGGGGGCGACGATAATGCGACTTGTATGGTTATCAGGCTCGGTGGCTGGAGCAAATGGCCAGCTGGATCTGATAGAAGTGCAGCGCTTCGGGAGCAAAGACTCAAAGATGCTTTTGATAACAGAAGACAATAAATGATGAAGGTATTTATAGACGTTTAATACGATTTTTGATTTTTAATTTTTAATTTTTATTGACGGTCAAGACTTGAAACTAAATTACCACGAACTTTTAAACAAAACAGTTGATCTTGCTTGTTGTTATTTATTTCAATTGTAAATTCTCAATGTCCAAGTCCGAAACATGAGATTTCACGTGAATTTGCGGGGTCAAAAAAAAAAAAAAAAAAAAAAGAGTTGATTTCAAGATTTTGACGATTTAAAACCAAAACTTGAGCCTTTCACGTCGATTAAAATTTTGAATAACCAAAAAACCCAATAGAAAAAATTCGATAGAAAAAATAAAATGTCGACTGAAGAACATCACGCCGATTATTCAAACTTTTCATCTCCAACTGCTACAAAGTCAGATTCTTATGAACTACTTCTTGAATCGGCTGCTGCTTTGTTTGTAGACACTGACGGATCCAAGCTGCCTGCCATTTCCAATTTATCAAACGCTGCCGCGTTGCTCTGGGCGCTTTACCAAGAAACCACGCCGTCCGTCAACTGGGCCGGTTTCTATGTCCGTGATCCGCTAAACAAGAAAGGCGAAACCCGGTCGAATCGAGATGAAAACGGTGGCAGTGGAAAAGAAAAAGAACGATTGATTCTTGCTCCTTTTCAAGGAAAAGTGGCTAGCCAGGTTATCCTTTTTGGTAAAGGAGTCTGCGGAACTGCAGCGTCTACAAAGCAAACCCAACTTGTTCCAAATGTTCACGACTTTCCTGGCCATATTGCTTGTGATGGCGGTACCAACAGTGAAATCGTGGTTCCCATCATTATAAATTCATCAAATAAAAGTGGTTTTGATGATGATGATATTGTGATTGGTGTCATTGATATCGATAGTTTGGAAAAACACAGTTTTGATGAAATTGACAAGAAATATTTACAAAAGTTGGCAAAGCTTCTTGCAGAAAACACTGATTGGACAAGTTATATTTAAAATTTACATTTAAATAAAGAAAAATTATAAATTGAACAACTCACAATTTCGTTTTTAAAAATACTCATTATCACTGTTGACCACACTATTGGCAACACTGTTGACCACGCTGCCTACGTTACTGTATAAGCCTCGTCTCAACCGTTTTCCTTCGTACAATTCAGGATAAAGATTCCGTGAAATGGCTTTAACGTCAATCACGACGTGTGCTGCACATGTGTCGACCCGATTCCAAAGATATCGCGGCAATTGGTGGTTATCAACAGATGGTACTGCGTCAAACATTTTGATACTTTTATGAAAAGTCGAATGTGCCGAAATGTCATAGTTTTGGATATTCAATTCTTCAATATTTGTAGTTAGTTGTGGCATTTTGGATACCACTTGGTAAGGTGGAAATTTAATGGTAACAGTACTCAAAGGTATGCAAGGTTCAAGAGGATTTGGATGAGCTATATTTTCGTTGCTATTTTCGTCCTTTTCTTCATCTGAATCTTCCATATTAAGCGGGTTTCTTGTAACAAGTTTTCCAAGCTGCTGCGACTTTATATTTTGAACTTTATCAACGCCAACCGTTAAATGCTTGAGTCTGAACAATTTGGAAATACACTTTACGGCATTGTCAAAAACCAACATGGTACTTGTTTCAAGATATCCGATATGAAATTCTTCGAGATTTGGCACTATCTTGACCAATTCCTGGGTTTGAGCAAATGACAGTTTAAACATAGCAAGCCGTCGAAGTGTTTGTTGATTCTTTTTGATCAAATCAAAAAGATTTTTAAAAGAATGAAACTTTGTATCTTCAGGATCACAAAGACTTAATCGAAAACTTGACAAATTTTTGAACGGTATCAACAATGAAACAATTGGACAATCATTTTCCATGTACAATGTTAGTTTTTTCACATTTTCAAAAGTAGAATCCGTAAATTGGAGATATCGACTCAGTATCGAAAGAAATGTGGTAGTACAAGCAAGCCTTGTCAATGAT
>JAJLVH010000077.1:0-18927 GCA_030570155.1 Magnusiomyces magnusii
ATTTATTTTGGCTGTTGTTATTGGATGTTGAATATACAATAGCATTGAAAAAATAAAAATGAAAAGTGTATTTTGTGTCTTAATTTTTTGGTGGTATTAGTTGCAACAATGTAAAGTATGTCGAACAGCGGGGTAAAAAAAATCGACTCTCACACAAAATCAAAAAAAAGAGAAAAAATGTCAACATTTGTAATTTTTGCTAACAAAAATTTGTGTTTTCTTGAATCCTTTATATTTTGAGCCCAAAACTCCAGGGTTAGGATCTATTATCACTATAACTGTTGGTTTTTGGATACTTGTTTGGTTTTGCCAAAAACGTCAGGGCTAGGTTTTTTAATTTTCCAAGTTTGTTAATAAAGTCCAGCCTCTCATGTCCATAAATATACCATCGTTGGTGATTATGGCTGTGCATAAATAGAAGCAAAATTCTGCAAAAAAGTCACAAACTTTATGACCAAATTGCATTCAGGATCATGATTGGATTCTCAATCAATTTGTTCAGCATTTTCACAAACAAACAACTATTCTTACATTAGAATAAAAATCATAATATTTATCAGTGATGGCTCGACGTGCTCGTTCAACATTTGTCGCTCAGCCTACCGCAGTATTAGGCGAAGGCTCCTCTGCATATACGATAAATCTTTCCAAATTCCTTCCATCATCTATTCATATTCCACTTCCAACGTTACCTTCAATAAAAATACCTGGTGTTCCATCATTACCATCAATATCCTCGTTATTTTCGTTTTCCTTCCTTTTCAACAATACAAAGCTTTCGTTTTTCGAAACACATAACCATTATCATACTATTGATCCAAATCTTTCAGACAATGAAGTATTTCAAAATGATGCAGTAAAAGGAATATATTTGAAATTTGTTAGCAAACTGACTCAATACATTGGAAAAGTTCCAACAAGTGATTTGATTTTAATATCCCTGGGTTTTACCCTAATGACAATTGGCGTTGTCACGTATATCATGGACAAGAAAACTGATGCGAACAGTGAAGAAAAGAAAGTAGATGTTGACCATCGACTTCTTGAAAATAGAAATCATCAAGATTGCCATTTATTAGATCCTCCTGAGTACCAATTTCCTAAAAACAATGATTTGAATAGTTGGATTAATAGCAGTGGTTATGAAACTTTCAAAAGAGAAAACCCAAAACAAACTCGGTCAAATTTTGGCATCAAGACAAGATCGTTTGTTAAGAGATTCAAAAGAAAAAATAGTAATGTGTCTACTGATCTCGTTTCTGATTTTGTTTCAACTCAAAGGGAGCCAATACCACCATACCAATATAGAAATACAAGACAAGATGTTCATTTGGAAAGCTACAATGCTCAACAAAGAACATACTTTGAGTTATTCAAGTGTTGTTGCATTTGCATATTGATGTTTTTTCAGCGGTTGCTTACAAAAGTGTATAGTCTAAAGACTAGCATCACTGTCAATGTTCAAAACGACAAAAGACAATATATTTTCAATCCTAGTGTTGAGCGCATACCACAGATAGAAATGAATAGTAACAAGCAAGACAAAAAGTTGCGATTTTGGAAAAATAGCTCTTTAGTCCAAAAAGCTATTATTGAAGATATCACACCTGTTCATGAAAAACGTTACTAATTTCCTTATTTTTGTTGTTTTGTTTTCTAGCGATTTGAATAATTACTTGAAAATACAATAACTATATAAAAATACAAGACCAAAATACCACGTGGTATACATGTTTTAAAAAAAATAGTTAATCTTTCTTTGAAGTGTAGGCATTATTGCTTCGAATCCAACCTCTTGCATTAGCATCTTTAATTCTCTTACCAGGTCCCCATTCGACCATAGCCCAGAAATGGTGAGCATCAAATTTAGGTGCGGAGTTTTTGCTTTTTCTGAAAGGACTTGTATATCCACCAGTTGTATCCTTCATATTTGTTTGCGGAATAGCATTTTGATCTTCCAAAGGTTCAGAAGGATTTGGATTACACGTAGTTGGTCCCATTTTTGGAGTGCCAGAACCAGTAGCCAAACATCCAAAAAAGTAACTGTCAGGTTGGGGCTTGGTTTCATCAAAATTTTCCCAAGGACGAGACTCTGTTTCCAGAGGCGACCATCTAGCTGTCTGAACCCATCGTGGGGATCCTGTCATTTCGCGTAACCTAGAAACAGCTCTCTTGTACGCAAACCGCTCATCTTCACCAGTGAAGGCTCTGGTATTGGTAAAATTTGGAGATCCTCCTGGTCCGGGCCCTGACTTGGATCTATTTAAAGAAAAGAGCTTCTGAAAGAAACTGTTTTTAGTAGGATTACTGGAAGACACCGCAGGTTCATCATTATTGTTGTGAATCTTTTTCGACGCTGTTGGCTCAACTGGATGACTTTCTTTTACTTGGTCATTGTTATTTTGAGACTCATCTGTCTTAACTTTCATGTGAATTTTATACCGTTTTTCTGCCTCTTTTCGGATTTTTTCTCTTTCAAGCTCAATTCTTTCTTCTTCAGCCGAAGCACTATTATAATCTTCTTGTTCTCTTTCGTTGTTTTCATAAGAAGAAACGTTTGGTCTGAAAGGTTGTGACAAATCCTGGTGTACAGCCGCAAATGTAACTTGATCAGCAACAGCACCTTCTTCATTTTCCATTGCATCAATTTTGTTTCTGACATCAGCAAAAAATAAGTCTTCAGGTGGTGCTTCTGCTCGTATCAATAGTCTGCATTTGGCTTCGTACAAGGCATCAAGAAAAACAATAAACCTTCTCGCTTCGTTTTTCTGTGTGATTTTTAAAGCAGGAACATTGTCAATAACAAAAGTGTGGTAACGAGAGACTAAACTGATATAATCGGCAGCTGCAAGATACTTTGCACAAACGTCTTTAAAGTCAAAATAAGCAACGCCGTCTTTGCTCCAAGGAATACTAACTTTGTGACCATATACAATAATATGACTTGGTCTGGGAGTGTTTAAGTCTTCACAAATTTCTTGGATAGCAAAAGCCCATTTATCGTCTGCTTTTTTAGTATCTTCAGGGTTATCCATGTTTGGTATTTTGTGATAATATTCAATGTCAGGGAATTCGTTTTTGACACTTAAAGTTTTTGAATCATTGGAAACTCCCGTAATAACTTCGGCTTCATTTTTGGCATCAGCGTTTGTTTCGGATCTTTGTTTAACTAATAATTCTTTTGTTTTTTCAGGATTTGACAAAATCGATCTCCAGTCATTTTCTGATCTCATGTCATGAGATACACATCTGGCTTGCAAGATGCGAAAGAATTTGGTAAATTGAGCCTTTTTGAAGTCTGTAGAATACAGCTCTTCTGGAAGTCGATTAGAGGTGGCCACTAATACACCGCCAAGCTTGAAAAAAAAGATAAAAAGCGTTTGAACAATTTTTGCGGCTGCAATATCTGGAAGCATAAATTCATCAAGCAACAAAACAGTGCTTTTGTCTACCATACGTTCAGCCAACTGAAGCAAAATGAAGTCATTATCTAAACTTAATTTGGATCCTGCTCGTAAAGACTCACGGCGATGCTCTGAAATTTGATGAATATGAGCGTAAAGTGACAACATGAAATTATTGAAGTGGACACGGCGTTTAGAAACGTGAGGTAAAGAATCAGCAAAAAGATCCATCAACATTGATTTTCCACATCCTCTAATATATTGTTAGTTTTTTTTATTATTATTATTACTATTTTCAAAAAAAACACATACACTTCACCATGAAGAAGAAGGCCTTGAGGTGAATCAAAGTTTAAAAGCTCATCCTCATCAGATAATTGTTTAATAAGCTTTGTACTTTCAGCGTCAGGAACGTACCATGCTTTTTGCTCTAATTCCGGATGCTCTTCAGCTTCTTTTTGTTGTTTAATTTCATTTTCCTGAGAACCGTTAGTTTACAGTTTTGATTGTTTTTTGTTTGTTGTTTTTTCATACCTCTAGCAGCTTGGATAGTTTTCTGATTCTGTGTCTGAAATTGACAGGTGGCTCATAATCAATAAGCCTATGTGATAACTTTTGTAGTTCAACAGCAGCTCGGTACTGTGCTTCGTCTCTAAAGAGTTCACCACAAGCAACCTTTGCTTCATAGATCTGAAGCGGATCAGTGAGGGCTAAACCTGTGAAATCCGGGGAATCAGTGTCTATTGCGGCAAATATATCATCAGAAGCAGATGGTATTGTAGCAAAAGAACGAGACAAGTAATTTGAAAAAATTTTATTGGGATTTTTGATAGAATGAAAAAAAGTGTTGCCTGATAATTCTTGCTGTCGTGTCAAAGGGTAACATGTAGCAAACCTGGCAATATGGGTTTCATAAACAGGCTTTGAAATAACAGACAGATGTCTGCGTTTTGCCAAAGTATTCCAGTTTGATTTTCGAAGCATTTTTGACCAAAAATCTATGAGCTCGTGAGTATTTAAAAGTCAGAAATCAGAATAAAGATGAAAATAAATAAATAAATAGAATCTGATCTGGAACCTTTGCGATCAAAACGATGAAAACTGTCTTATCGGTGTACAAGCCGCACGTATTTTTTCATTGGTCGATCAGTGTATTGTTTTATGGCAGCTATTTAGTATGTGTATACACGCTGCGAAAGACATATAGAAGATATTTAAACCAATCAATTGTGTTTTTTGTTTTACATGTTAAAAAATACAACCTTCAAAAATAGACAACAATATCTTGTCGACAATACCGACATTTCAATAACTATTCTTAATACCATTTTAAAATTTAAGCAGTAATAAAAAATAAAAACAGACATTATGGCATCTTTTAAATCACAGTCAAAAAGCTGGTTCACTGTTCCAGAACCCATTTGTGCTGTATTTGACAAATTTCCACTCCAAACATACCCTGCGGCCCCAATTACCCCATCCATCACCTTTTCTTGCAACGAAAAGACTTTAGCCAGCAGTAACAAGACTAAAGACAATACATCCAGCCGAACCATAACTTTATATGTCTACAATCTTGTTGATACCAAATCATCAAAATATACTCAATTTTTGCTACCAACAGATCCCACAAGTATTGAAATTTTGGGCTATCTCAGACTTAAAAACATAAAGTTTACGCCTATTGATGACGAACCTGGTCCCATTAGAATACTGGCAGTATCTCCACACAGCGCCCCTCACGGTGGAAACCTTCCATACTTGATTGACATTTCCCAAGATCCCCAAAACATTACCAAAAAACCATATCATGTGTATTCGACTCCATCTGCCATATATCGTAATTTATTGGAACCAGTTCCGCTCGGAGAGCCAGCTTTATACAGGTCAATGATTTCTACAGTTTTGCATGATGCGTGGATTTTCATGTTGATCGATCCCGAAACTCCACTTTCTGTCCGACAAAAGATTTTGGGTGAAGGTTCTTTTCGAGTGCCTACTACAGAAGAAGGAATTAAAAGCAATAATGATGGAAACCAAGATAGATACACACCACTTCCCGAGTTTGTTGAAAACTATTTGGCCGACACATATAGTTTGCAACTTGCTGAAGAATTAAGACCACGATATCCAGCTGTTGTTGAATTTTTAAAAGACCGTAGTTGGAGTGGTATACGTCTTGCACCATTTGGACTATCTGATATTTACAAAAAGATTCGTGAAATTCAACATCGAAATAACGATGAAGAAATTGCTGATTCATCAGTTTCTTTATCAACAGCAAACAGCAACAATAACCAACGAGACACAATTTTCACAGCGTTTTTCAATTCCAGTAAAGGAAAATCTGTTTGTAAAGACATTTATTCCAGAACCATTGAATGTTTACAAGTATTTGTATCATTAATTGAAGAATCCAATTCCGAACACGGCGAAATGCATGGTGACAGGGCTGGTAATGGGTTTATTGGAATCGGTGGACGGTCAAATATAAACGGAGATGTGCGAGAGTTTAAAGAGAATGATAATGTAAAGAATGGCGATGACGGATTAGGACCTTTGGATGTTATGCTTTTTGCTTATATTTATTCAATAGTCAACTACGCAAATGGAACAAGACTACAAAAATTGGTTTCTGAAAGATTTCCTGAGTTGGTGAAGCATAGTGAAAATGTATACAATATATTATTTTAATATTGAATATAAAACATGATATATTCGGGTGATTTTGTATAAACTTTTTGAATTTGAATATTGCTTTATTGCAAAACTATGAATACATAAACGATATTAATGGTATGAAAAAGCTGAATGGTATTGTTTGAATGAAATAAATAAACCAAAGGAAGCAAAAAGACAAAACAAAAAAACGAGGAATCAAAGTTGCAGTATTGAATACCCGAAATCAGAATTGAAAACAAGCTATATTTATATTGTATTGGAATCTTATTACTATTTTATTAAAGTCGAATTCTGTTTTGATTGTTGATAACCTTGATTTGCCAGCCGCAAAAGACCAAAAACAAAGCGTAAACCAGAACGGCACCAAAAATGGTTTTGGCAACGGCTTTGCCGTCAGATGGGTCGTCAATCGAGCCAACCATGGTTTCGTGGCCAATATAGAAAAGCCAGCCGACAACTGACAAAATGACAATACCAAAGGCAGAGATACCGGTACAGAAATAAGCACCAAAAGGCTAGAAAACCGATAGAGTAAACAGGTTAGCTAATTGAACAAATTGATGATGAACATCAAATAGAATTATGCTTTTTCTTCTTTTTTTCATCAATTCAAAGTATGACAAACGTATTTTATTCACTTACTCCAACAACAGGCTTCATTTTTGTATTTGATATAGAATTAAAGCAAAATAAACAAATAAATATTCAAAAATAAAAAGACGGAAAAACCAAAAAATAGCGTGGAAATGTCTCGTATTTTATAGTTTTGAAATAGTGAAAAACAAGAAGAAAGCAGCAAAAAGTGTGTCTGCGATAAAAAAAACCATTTTTTGATGTTGAGGACGCCAACGGCTGTGTTCCAGCGTCGTCACGCATATATTATGTAAAATATTTGTAATGATTACATTGTATCACATGATATACAACCAATCTTTTCAACATTGAACGTTAATCAGTGAATTTCACCAAAAACAAAACGGTTGGCTGTAAATCAACCAATTCCATTCACGAAAACAGCCCAAAAACGTATAGACAGATTCAAAAAAATGCGAATTCTGTGGATCGAACACAGGACCTCCAGATAACAGGCGACTGAATCATCTTCAGTCTGGCGCTCTCCCAACTGAGCTAAATCCGCTTGAAAAATTTTTATGATTAGACGTATAAGAATGAAAATTGAAAATTGAATAAAAATCTACGTTATTTTCAATGAATTGATTGTTTTTGGATATAGATAAATCATTAATATTTTAATTCATCCATCATAATATACTTTCCATAGCTTTTAATTTAATTACTTCCGTTTTTTATGAACCCACCAATAATAATTCACGATTATCAAATATTGTAAAGAATATAACCGGGTAACGCCCAATGAAATTTCAATATCTAAAAAAAAAAAAAAAAAAGATATCTTTAACTTTTTTATTCAAGTTACGAGAAACACAAAGGTTCAAATCATTGAAAGTTTTGTTTTTTTAAGAAATAAGATCAGATAGACCAATTATTTTTCATTAATATCCTTCATATCGTTATTTAATTTTCAAAATGAGAAACGCAGTCCGATTCGCTGTTTTGTCGACCAACACACTCTGTAGCCGATCTTTAATGACTACCAATGCGTTAAATACCAAACCTTTAACGTTACTCAACAAATCGTCGTCATTGTTACCATTTTCTTCTTCTTCTTCTTGTTTCAGCACTAGTGCTGCTGTGTTTTCGGGCCACAACAAATGGTCTACTATTAAACATGATAAAGCCAAAAATGATGCAAACAGAAATAAATTGGCTACCAAATATGGCGCTCAAATAGCAGTCGCAGCTAGAAGTGAGTTAGATTAATAAATTATCAATCTTTTAATATTTTTTTTTTATTTTTTTTATTAACAATTATTGTACTTTTTAGTTGGTGGACCTGATCCAACTCATAATGTCAGATTATCGACCGCAATTGAAAACGCGCAAAAGTGTATGTATATTTTATTCCGTTGTTGAAAAATTGAAAAAAATCTCAACACCAACTAACAATATTTAGATAACGTTCCTAAAAAAATCATTGAAAGTGCTATCAAACGTGGCGCAGGATTAGACAAGGACAGTAATGGTGCAAGCGCCGAGATGGCAGTTTATGAAGGCATGGGCCCAGGCGGCGTTGCATTTGTGGTTGAAGCGCTCACTGATAACAAATCACGAACCATTAGTCAAGTCAAGTCGACTTTCTCTAAAGCTACCGGTGTCATGTCGCCTACAGCATTCATGTTCACACGACGAGGCTGGATTGAAGCTTCATTGAAACAAGGCCTGGAAAGCGTAGACGATGCTTTAGAAGAATTGATTGAATTTGGAGCTGAAGATGTTGAAGAAGGCGAACCATCAACTGAAACCTTGCCTAATACTACCACCAACACCGATTCGACTCCAACTGTGTTTGTTTATACATCTATCCAAGGAACCGCCAAAATTGCAGAATCCATGAAATCCAGCGGATACCAAATCAAAGACATGGGCATTGAATATGCACCAAACCCAGACACCAGCATTTCGGAATCAGACCTGAAACCCGAAATCAAGGCCGCTTATGAAAAGTTGGCCCAACAACTGGATGATTTGGATGATGTTGTCGAGGTTTATACAAACGTCGTTTAAAAAAAAAAAAAAGAAAACCAATGGTATAACACCAAACAGCAATGTGCAATTAGTAAGTAAATAATTATTCCAACAACCCTTTTTTGTATATATAATAAAAAAACTCAATTGATATTTCGCGCTTCTAAAGTTTTTTCCTTTTTCATCGTTGTGTTTTTTCCACACTCCCCTTTAAATCCCCCTAAAAAAAGTAAATATAAATAAATAAATTAAATTACTATTTTTCAAAATGTATAAAAAGAAAAAAAAAAACAATTACAAAATAAATAAATAAATAAAAAAAGTCATTGTAAGAAAAATCATCAAAAATATATATAAAAGTCATGAAAAAAAAATTTAAATAAAAAACTTGAATCTAAAATACTGGTATTGTTATTATGAATATGAATATGATGATGATAATTGCTGTTATTATTACTTTTTTTTTTTTTTTTTTTTTTTACATCCCACTATTCCAATTAAAGCCCATTCCAAAATCAGTAGTTGGATCCAATTCTGGGTTCAAATACATGAAATCTTCCATAGAAACTCCTTGAAATGATGCCATTTGAACCATATTTGGTGGTTGCTGTGTTGGTGCATTTCCAGTTGTAGCAGCCATTGGATTCATCATTGCCACACTATTATCAAGCATTGCCGTAGTTGCTGCTGCTGTAGTTGTTGGAACAAATTGAAGTGCTCCTCCTGCTGTATTGATAATTTGTGCTGGAACCTGGGTTCCATTTGATGTTGTAAAGTATTGCATTTGCTGACCTTGGCTGTTGACTAAAACTGGTTGTGGCTGTGAACGATGATTATAATGATGCTGTGTTTTCATAGTACTAGCGGCTGGCGTTTGTTTAAATGGTGTAGGTGGTGATGCTGCCTCAGATACAGAAACTTCTAATTCTTGTTGATATCCAGTTGCATCACTACATCCAGATTCTGATGGTGTCGGAATAAAATATGTGGTGGTACCATTAAATTCTTGATTACTGGTATTTTGAGTTGTATTGGAACTATTGTTGTTTGGATTAGATGTCATAGAAGCAGCATTAGAATTGAGTTGAACTGCAATAGCTCCATTGACTGCTTTTTGTTGTTGATTAGTTCGATATTGTTTTGCCGTTCCTTGAAGGTTGGCTTTAGAAATTTTCGATTTTAAGGATTTTGGCAAAAGACCAGACTGTACATTTTGACTTGAACCCGATTCTTGTCGTTTTTCAGGAGAAAACGGAGACTTTACTTTTGATGATTCACCAGAGGTAGCACCATCTTTGTTAGGGTTCGTTGTTGGTAAAGATTTTGTAGGTTGACGCTCTATTGAGGAGGATGATGATGATGATGATGACGATGATGATGATAGTGGCTTGTTTATTGGAACAGTATTTGCATAATCCACCATGCTGCTTGCAGTTCCGTTAGGAACCAAGACAGATACAAAAGTTCCATCTTCATTCTGTTTATACATAACTTCTAATTTAGTATCATCATGAGAAACATTGGTAGCAGAGCTTTCTTTGTCTGTAGGAACAAGATCAAAAGGTTCTGAAGAAACATTTCGAACAAGACTATGGTCTGGTAAATCATTGGATGCAAGAGTAGTGGGATCAAACAATTGATCTTCTTCGACATGTGGAGCATAATCCAAAGGAAAATCACTTTCTAATTCTTCACTTTCCGTAGGTCGAGAAATTTGTTGTTGTTGATCTTGCTGCTGGACTTGTTGAGGTTGTTCATCAGCTTCTGGAACTTGAGATAATTCTTGTTTGAGTTGAGGTTGTGACTGAATTTGGACCTGAGCAGCTGCGACAGCAGCAGCTTGTGCATGTGCCATAGCTTGTGCTTGGATCTGTTGTTGTTGTTGATAAATGTCGATTGGCTGATATTGTGCTGGAATTGCATTAATAGGAATGCCACCCTGAGCCGGCAGGGTCATTGGCATTTGAAACTGCTGAGGATAGGCACCGGGCATTTCTTGAATAGGAATGCCTTGAGGATTAGTAGGTTGCATTGGAAGCCCAAGCATAGGATGATGATGATGATGCACGGGCTGCATCATGGATGGATCAGCAGCGCCGGGCAGAAAGCCCATTTCCTGACCAGCAGCAAAAGGATTGAGTGCATTTGATTGGAGGATGGGAGGTTGATTCATGAGCATTGGGACCTGCATTTCGGGTGGACCGGGAAATCCTGGGTGCATAGGGTTCGGGTAGAAATGAGGGGGTATTTGAATGATGTGGCCGGAAGGAAGAGTAACGTTTGACATGACGGAAGACGCGTCAGCCAGTTCGGCAAGAGGACGAGGAAACTTTTCAATTATATCAGGCAACTGATCGTGAAGAGTGCGAGAGCTGTCGTATTGAAAAGAAAGAGCAGGGTCACGTAACGCGGTTGTTGAAGCACGTTTATTGGCAAGCTCTTTTTTGAGGTCGCGTTCTAAAGCATCTTGAAACAAGCGGTCATGGTTAACGGAAAACCAGTAAAAGATCTTTTGCTTTTTTTGCGTGCGAACACAGTTGTTGCGATACAAAAAGTCCAGAAATTCTGATTTTGGTTGTTCAAGCACAGCGTCGTTATCGCATTTGAGGTTTCTAAGGTCGGAAAAAATACCTTCTTCAAACTTTTTGCGATTGGTGATTTCACGGCCAAAAGCCTCGAAACGAAAAGAAAGACATCGAACAATGTCGGTGCCGGTGATGAAGTAGACGTTACGCCAGACCACGCAGCTGATTTGGTCTTTGTTGGGAAGGGTGTGACGATGGATGCCTTCAGAAGTTTTAAGGTGGTTTGGGGCAGTAAGAAGAAAGAATTTGACTGAAACATGACGGGAAGAAACAGTTAGAACAGAGCGGATAAAAGCAAAACAAAAAAGGAGACTGAGAAGTTACTCACGTTGGATGAGGTGGTTCAGGGTGTCGGACAGACTCACAAGCGAGTCGTTCTGATCAGAAGACATGGCGATGATTGCTGGAGTGGATGGCAGGTGGAAGCAATGGAAATTGGGGGCTGGAAAAGTGGGAGGGTGTGTGTTTTTATACATGTAAGCGTCTGTTACATCTATGGAAATACAAATGACTGCGAGTTGGGGCTTGTCATAGCGGGGGCCTATGCCGGCGGGTTAGGGCCGTGACTCAGCGGTTAGTCACGGTCATGTGCGCCAGGGAGGCCCGGGTTTTGCGCTTATCGGGACACGGCGACAGCGGCCGCGCCGGAACACACACCGAGTGCATCGGCGCGCCGGTCCGTGTCACGTGTGGCCGGGCTCGGTCTCTACCAGCACCGTGCCCGCCCATGCAGCAGAAACAACAGACATAGTATTGTGTTGATGTTGTGGGTGATCACATCGATGCCCGTAATCCCCAACTATTTAGGGGTGGTTTCTGGCTCAATTGGGTACACACGCTATTTTGATCTCTCCTCGTCACTAGTATCATAATACCGATTCCAAAAAAGACTCATGTCGCCATCAAGTTTAGGCAATCTTGCGCTACTCTTTCTGGCTAAGACTCGTCTTGAAATGCCGACGTTTGCAACTGTTATGCAGCCAATTTCTGGTATTAGTACTAGGACCTTAAAGCTTATTTTTGGAGAGAGAAAAACCCTTTTGATCAAACATAAATGGCATGAATATATTCCGTCTTTCTTTTCCTACCATTCATCAGGGTTATTTAGAGTTAAATTAGACTTTCTTACACTTGTTTTCTTTTGTTTGTTTATTGTTGTTTCTGTCTTATGATTTGTCTCGTTTCTGATTAATGGTTCATGCTTAAATGATGAAGGTATTCTGTTTATACAATAATCACACTGCATTCGCAACATCACTCTTTTATTTCATATTCATCAAAAACAATCAATAATGAACTGTAGTATTCATTTTGTATTGTTCATGTTTTCTTTTTTTTTTTTTTTTTACTTTCTTTCTTTGTTCATTGTTTGGATACTTTGCCCATCCATGTTACCATACAGATTCTTGACAGTGCAATACAATCAGTTTCTTTTGATTACTTCTTTGACTATTTTAATAGGAAAACAGAATATAAATCGCCGGCTAATTTAAAACGGAAACTAAATACGAATTGAATATTAATAGCAATCGAGATAATAATCAGTTTTTGAGCCGAATCAAACTAAATTGAGTTGAATTGATGATACACATATACTTCTCTACATTATACACACTTTGGATTGGCAAATAAATAAATATAATCTGCAAGTTCTGTTACGATCTTTAATTAATTGAGATCTAGTAAACAAATATAGATATGAAAAAAATCACCTTAGTTTTCAAAAAAAAAGTGATTTTGGATTTACTCAATCCTTTTATTCCTTTTCAATTCATTCGAATACTATCAATTGAATTACTTTTACTTGTAATGTTCATTGTTTTGATATCGACAGTATTCGACATCTGTTCTGTTGAAAATTCAAAAAAAACGCTTGTAAACAAAAAATGAGGGATATGCGTCAAATGTTCCAAGGTTGGCCTAATTAATCAAAAAAGATCAAATAGGCAATTTGCAACTCATTAGATCATGAAAACCGAAAAATGATTACAATAACAATAATTCCAGCAAAAGATTGCACCAAGAGCTTGTATTATCCACCAAGAAAACCTTTCATGTAGTACTCCAACAGTTTCTGTGCTTTC
Source organism: Magnusiomyces magnusii (assembly GCA_030570155.1). Lineage (NCBI taxonomy): Eukaryota > Fungi > Ascomycota > Dipodascomycetes > Dipodascales > Dipodascaceae > Magnusiomyces > Magnusiomyces magnusii. The sequence continues at coordinate 13,363 of JAJLVH010000077.1, forward strand.
GGTATCACCAAATTTTAAGTATACTTCATCATTGGAGCCTAGATCAACATCAGCATGGATAATCTTACCATATTTGTCTTTACACACCCGTCGTCCACATCTTTTTCAAGCTCTAGGACCCAGTTGTCTCCAGTTTTCTTCAGCTGCATCAAACATGTTTTGGGTCAAAACACACCAAGACTGAATAAAGTTGTCAGTAAGTTTGAGTAGAGCAACTGCAGGGGGGTATCGTGGCTGCCGATAAAGATTCAGGAACAAGGTTGCCATTTTCTCGCATTGGCTTTTCTCACCAGATTATCACGCGAAACCTTGTTGACAATAAATATATAATATGAATTACCAGTAAAAATTACTTCACCTTCGACTTGGTCAATATGACGCACTAACAGCAGATGCAGATCCTTGGAATGGCTTGATTCAAGACTTGTATCCATTTACAAATAATAGTGGGTTTGACGAGATTTCTTGCAATTCATTTCGACTCGAAGATTTCAACAAAGTAAAGGAACTCATTGTATGTTTTCATTGTTCTTCTTCATTTTCACATCTTGAAAAAGACCTCAATACTTTGTATTTTTTTTTAATGAGATCATGTTGAATATGAATCCATTGATTGGCATCATCACATATACATTTTGTGCTTCTAATTGCTTTAATACTTTATCCGGCTTCAACTTTTTTTAATCCATTCAAATATACCATATCCAACACTTTGAACCCAATAAGGCAATTAATCTTCAACTGATGCATATTTAATCAACCTAGTTCTCCGAGAAGAAATAAAAGTCAGCCAACCCATATATTTCAACCTTGACAGTAAACATCGAACAAAAACATGGTATGCCGATCACACCCAGCAGAATCAACAGGTGATATATACTCCGATCGTTCTATCCCTTCTGTTTCGACAATTTCTTTCTCAGTAATTTCACCAATTACATTCTCGATCTCTTTCATGTCTTTGATCACGAAAATGCCTTTGAGCACACCCATATCTGTAATCATAATAATATATATTCAATCACATGGTCATGCCTTAGATCTGATAATATTGGTTGCTAGTAGCATTTCCAAGCGATTGATCACGTCAGTTTATATCACAACCTTTTGACTCGCCAGCCAGTAAAAAGAGTAATAAGAGCTACTTATGGGTCTTCCCTGATAGTACATAAAATCAGCTCTAGCTTAATGAGAAACTACAATGAACGTGAAGAGTTTTGAGTAGGCGAAGCAGGTGAAGTAAGTGAGAGTAATAATAATAAGAATGCCTTTGAGGCCAACGACAGCGTCTGATGAATAGGGCACAAGGCTTGAAAAACGATGAATGGGAGCCTTGAGCATGCAAGCTTGACACAAAGGTACCCGGTGGAATATAAAGGATCTAATGTACGTGATGGTATTTGTTGCTGCTATTCTAGTTGTTCTCTCGCTCTTGTAGTTATTCCCCATAGACTCAATTGCAAATTCTTGAAGGTTTTAGTTTTTCCTCAGGTCTTTTGTATGTAAGAGCACTACATGTTCCATAATTTACATACGTACTGGGATGTACTCTACCTCACTATTGGAACGACCTAGTAGTCTAGCCACACTTCTGTCCACGACTAAACGTTATCATCATAGGCTTCCGTTATAGACTTCTGACCTACTTGTCTTCCCCAGTCATATATGAATACTATTTCAACAACAAACATATCAATTAAAACTTACAAGAATCGAGTCAAGTCATTAAAAACATCAATTAAATATTATCATTCACAATAAATGTATAAACAAAACGCAAAAAAAAAAAAAAAAAGACTGGATTTCTTGGATATTCAAATATTCACAATTGCTGCTAATTTTGATTTTGTAATTGATCAGGTAATGAATTTTGAACCTGCATTTGCACGCTTTGTGATTGACTAAGAGCACGCGCATGCATTTGTTGTTGTTGTTGTTGTTGTTGTTGCTGCTGCTGTTGCTGTTGCATTTGCTGTTGCATTTGCTGCTGCTGTTGTTGTTCCAATTGTAATTGCTGAATCCGGCGTTGACGTACTGCATTATGATGCTTGATTACTCTATTAGCAAAAAGTGTTTGGGAAGGTCGAGTAAACGTTTCCCCGGTAAACGTATCAAATACCAATGCACGTCCGTATAAAGCACTAGTACTATTCATGATTTCGCCGATATTGTGTGGAATGGGTGGTGCTGGACGACCATAATTAACAGACTGAATGTCTGATGGGTTAGCATTTGACGTTTCTTGTGATTTTGTAGCATCTATATTATTTGCAGCTTGTGTCGTGTTTGTAGTATTAGTGTTTGGATTGGTAACAGTAGGGGCAATGGTATTGGGATTTTGACCATTGGAACCGGGTATTTGAGAAACAGATTGGTTTTGCGATTGGCTTGATGAGCCAGGATGAGCAAGCGCAATAAACGAAGACATTGGCGGTGTTTTGTTTAAAGCAGTGATTAACATTTTTCTCATTCTAAAATATTTTGTTTTTTGGCGAATAGGTATCATAACTCGCTTTTCTAATGATACTGGCTTTGATTCAAACAAACCAGACATGACCTGGCTAATTTCTTCCTCTTCTGTTATAGGATGTGCATTTGAAAACTCTTCATTTTCTTTTTCCAACTGCTGCTGAGTTGACAATTCTGCTAATTTGACTTGGTTTCGTTTTTGGTATGTAGCTAATAAAACATCATATGGCTTTGATCTTCCAAGTACAGCACGTTTAGCACCCATAGAATGTGTTTTGCAAGTCAATGAACGCGCACAGAATCCACCATTTTCTAAAGGAACACCACACTGTCTCTCAACATCGACTGGAGGCTTTTCTTTTGGTTTGGCATTTTGCTTTAGTTTGGCTTGTTTTAATCGTTTGGCCTCTTCAGTAGCTTGCTTTTTTTGTAACCGTCTAGCCTCACGCTCTTCTTGTGTAAGCTTTTGATATTTCTTTTTGGGCTTTACAGGTTTTTCCGCCGCTTTTGCAGCTGCAATCTGCTTTTTGGTAAGTTTCTTTTCTTTGCTTGGTTTGGGCGACGAAACATTTGTTGGCGTACCTGGTTCTCCATTTGGAAGTCCATCAACAGTCTTTTTGGTATATTTTTTTGCCTTGGTTTTACTCAATGGTGTTGATGGCTCAGGGACTGGTGTTGAAGGCTCGCCTTTTTTCTTTTTAGGTCGACCCGGGCCATGTGATGTAGGTGTGTCTTCAGGTAATGGGTTTTTCCGTTTTCTTCCTTTTTTTGAAGGACCCGACTTTTCGGGAGTTGCTTCGACAGAAGGAGCAGCAGAGCCTTTGGAATTGAAAGCCACTGTTGGAGTACCGCTGCGGCTTGGAACTTGAGTCACTGTTTTTTTGAGATTAATTCTTGGGCCCATTTTGGTATGTAAATGGTTAAAAATAGGGGGAAAAAAAAGAAAGAAAAAAGCTGGGGTAGATTAGGGAAAAAAAAAAAAAAAAGCTTTATACACAGTAAGATATTAAAATATGTTGAATTGAGTTCAATGAATGAAATTGAACAATTGACACCAAGTCAGTTCGAATCGTAGTATAAATTGTTGAAAAGGGCGAAATTGATTAAGTGAAAACAGCAAATAAAATGATTGAAAGGCTTATCACATGGTCTCAATAAACAGATAACGTAAAAGTCAAATGTATTTTCAATTACAAACCACAAACTTCTTTTGGTTCAAAACACAATGAATCGGTAAGAAATTGTGTCGATTAGTACGCGATACAAGCCCAAAAAAAACAGACTGTTGTTGTTGAACCAAAATACGTTGTGAGATTAACTGTCGTCAGATGCACGCTTTTTGCTGTATTGAAGAAGTAATATGAAACCGTGATGTGAAAACAACAAAACAATGAACAAGCTCTAAATTAAAAGTCGATGATACTGTCAAGCAAAACACATTAAACATGTAATATAGGCAAAGGCTTTTTGATGATTTTTGAGATCCTGAGATTATCGAGGCTTGGAATTGTGGAGGTGTTGCAATGTTTTTGTAATGTGAAACAATCGTTCACATGATTGGCGCATGACAGCTATACAGCTAATACGTTATCGGTGGTAATGGACTTATCGATCAAAATAAAAGAGATAGAATGACAATTTAAAACAACAAGCACAAAAGATTGATGTCACGTAATTCTTCAACTATTATGACATATGAGTAACATATTGACGTTGCAGTTAAAAAAAACAGGAAATACATACATTACGATTCATGACTATGAGTCAAAGCGAGCAAAACAAGCCAGGTTAAATGTTTGCAGCTTGTAGATCAGGTTCAAATAAACGGTGGGGAAACCAGGTCTTTTTATACATCTTATTAGCCAGTGCCTAGACTCCAGGTAAGTTGATTATTTGCAAAAATGTAGGCGATGTGTATACTTTACTCTAATATCAACAAGGAACTTTCACATTTGGAAATGGTCCAACATTGAATCAACAAAGGTCTTCGTCAATATCCGTAATTAACAGTGACACTTCTACATAACTCATAACTAACGTGTTTGCACGCAAAACGACGAGCTGAAAGGATTGGATCTCAACTGCTTTACTGAAACGCCGAGTAATTGTTTCTAAAAATGCTCGGCTAAATCTATTTACGGGCACCTGCGTTAAGGCACCTAATAACCGCACTTGCAAGCCCAAACCAAAAAGACGTACCCACCCGTTTCACAAATTTGACAACTGTGCCGTCGTTGTGCGGCTGCTAAACGCAGACCCTAATGTACGGCTAGCTCTCATAAAAGCAGTCACAAATAAAACAACTCACGTGATATAGCACTTTTCATCTCTGCATTGTCACATTGTGCATCCGTTCAAACTCGTTATAATCACATGCCCTAACTCAGTATATTTTTATCGATAATTGCAACTCACTCCTCTTCAATAATGTTACAACTGTGCTTGCCACAACTATGACATTATCTGTCACACATATATACACACATTTAGTTCGGCGCGTGCGATTTTTCACATACCGGGATTGTAATGTAAGTGTGGGTAAGGATTCCTAACCCACTCACGCTCGTCACATTTTCAATTTTTTCTCTCTACCGATTTTGTGTTTCCAATCCTTTGACTCGCCCAGAGGATTACCGGCTCGAAGACAGTAGTACCATCACACTCAACAATGCAGCAAATCATTTCCAAGAAGAGAAAACACGTCGCTGACGGTGTCTTTTACGCTGAACTCAACGAGTTCTTCACCCGCGAACTTTCCGAGGAAGGTTACTCTGGTATCGAAGTCAGAACCACCCCTTCCAAGACTGAAATCATCATCAGAGCCACCCACACTCAGGATGTTCTTGGTCCCCAGGGCCGCAGAATCCGTGAGCTTACCTCTCTCGTCAGAAAGCGTTTCGCCATGAAGGAGGACTCTGTTGCTCTTTACGCTGAGCGTGTTCAACAGCGTGGTCTTTCCGCTGTCGCCCAGTGCGAGTCCCTCAAGTACAAGCTCCTCAACAACCTTGCTATCCGCAGAGCCGCTTACGGTGTTGTCCGTTACGTTATGGAGTCCGGTGCTAAGGGTGTTGAAGTTGTTGTTTCTGGTAAATTGAG